>OVAQ01000233.1:0-32394 GCA_900406345.1 Erysimum cheiri | reverse complement strand
ATCAGAGAAGTCCATTTGAAGTCTTTGAACATTTGTTGGTGCCGGGATGAGTCAGGGCTTTGGACAAGGCTCTCGTAATAGCCGGATTTTGCAGAGTAAGTCACACTGTGCTAGTGAACATATGTGTTTCAGGATATTAAGATTATGAGTGGTGACATCGTTTGCAACACATCCAAACAACTTTTAAGATATGTTTTGAATGCTGTTACCATTAAGCTAAGAAACATATTTGACACCTTGGACACTCCAAATCTGCAGCATACAAGAAACGTCCGCGGTGATCCAACATTTGGGAAACCAAAATTTCCATTCAACATTTGAGTTTTACAACGTTGTATTAGACCGATCAAATCAAACTACATAAACACTATTGCCTGAAACTTTTACATCCGCCCTTCGCCGGAAATGGAAAACGTATATTAAAAATAACTTATATTATATGGGTATTCAAAATTTAAATGCTGTTGATAATGCGTCATTAATTAAGTATAATAAAAAGACATAGCAGATATTCGAAAATCACTACCAAGCTTCTCAGAAAAATACGAATTTAATCAAACGTGACATGTGATACGTGGCCACGCACAAGTGGTATCTCCAAGCCATTAGATTCATTTTATGATGCTGACATACGTGACTTCGTTTGGCGGGAATATTCAACTAATCAAGTATGGCCACGTCGACAACATAATCTTGTATAAGCAACATGTGTATTATCTTGTCTTCGTGGTAGGGTCTAAACTTGCCGACACTCGCTCTTAATACTAGTTACCTCTTTCAAATTTGTCTCTCCTACCAAATATATTATATAACATGACAAATTCTTTTCTAAAATTTTCTAATCCTATTCTGCCTAACGAAGCTTCACAGTATCACTGTTACATTTGTTTTGCACTTTAGAAATTAACGAAAACTTTTAGACTGAAAATGTGAAAAATTAATCGATCGCATTATTTTTGTCTCCTGCTAATCAATCATTAATAAACAAGCACGTCTCGGAGGGTTAAATGCAGTCGCTATTTACTGGACCAACATATAGTTTTCTCGAAGTGGTCCTTTTCATATATATTTTAATTAAATTTATAAACTTCTTGAGAATTCTACATTTTAATCCTTTTTTGTCGTGTAGTGATATTTTTCCTCTAATCTGATCAAAACCAGAGCTAAAACCTTTGACAAATCACAAACGCAACATCAAAACACATTTAGCTTTGCGAGATCAAACTACTTTTATCCGATCGACCATGATCTACTTCTTCTTTTACGATCACAATTTCTAAAACCCTAATTCTCAGATTATGCTGACTCTCTACGATCAAGAAAGGTCACCGGATGCCACAAGTAACCACCGGGATGAGACGCCGGAGACTGAAGTGAGAGACATCCACGCGCTAACTCCGACGCCGGATGATAATTCCCGGACGATGACAGCGACGTTACCTCCACCGCCTGCTTTCCGAGGCTATTTTTCTCCGCCAAGGTCAACGACGGCCATGAGCGAAGGAGCTTCTTCCGGCGAGAACTTCACAACTATAAGTAGAGAGTTCAACGCTCTAGTCATCGCCGGCTCCTCCATGGAAAACAACGAACAGGCGGTGGCTCGTGACGTCACGCAGCGTGAAGTTGAGAGACAACACGACTTGATGAGGATCCACGAGGAGAGGGATCATGAAGAGGAAACGAATCCTTTGGCAATCGTGCCAAACCAATATCCGAGTCCGGGTTTGGATCCCGGAAGTGAGATTGGGTCGGGTCAGGCTCAGGGTCAGGTTGGGATGACGGTGCAAAGAGTTAAGAGGGAAGAAGTTGAAGCGAAGATAACGGCGTGGCAGACGGCAAAACTGGCAAAGATCAATAACAGGTTTAAGAGAGAAGACGCCGTTATTAGCGGTTGGGTTAACGAACAAGTCCACAAGGCCAATTCTTGGATGAAGAAAATCGAGGTGATTTTTATTTTTGTTTAAATTAACTTCTGGTCCCATGTACGATGATTAATTATAACATACTTTATTTTACTAGTGATTGTATTGGGTTAAGCTGGTTAATATATAATTAAGCATGTGCGTGATAGTATAGTTGGCATTTGGTGAATTCATGTCGGATTGATGATAATGTATATATAGGGACATGTCACATGTATGTATAAGTTTAGTTAACAATTTGGGATATGGATGCATGCAGAGGAAGCTAGAGGAGAGAAAAGCGAAAGCGATGGAGAAAACGCAAAACAATGTGGCGAAAGCGCGGAGGAAAGCTGAGGAGAGAAGAGCGACGGCAGAGGCAAAGAGAGGGACAGAGGTTGCAAAGGTAGTTGAAGTTGCTAATCTCATGAGAGCCGTTGGACGTCCTCCTGCCAAACGCTCCTTCTTCTCTTTCTCCTAGTTTATAGTTTTTATATCAAACCATTAAATTAAACATTACTTAATGTATATTACTTGGTACACAAAGGGGCCATTTTTGTACATATATTTAAAAGCACATGTACACGTACACTCGAGAGATAATATAATACAACGAGTTGATATAAACATGTACATATTTATGGTACTTAATTGATAATAACAGGGATAGATTAGTTTGGTGGGAGAGTCCATTCGTTCCATATCTTATCTTAGCGTTCGTTCATAGTTGAAGTCCTAGCTCCCAACCAAAGCTTTTTTATGATCTACATACATATTTTAGTTTTAATTAGCTCTATATATTGGTTAATCGGAGTGTTTATATATAATCAATAAAGATTAGTTAATGAGTTGTGTAGATCACTACTTTGTTATTTTCTTTTACGAAAATGATTACCACGCGGAATTTCATATCACACTTGTTAGCTTTTGGAAAGAAAAAAAAATTGTTTTATCCTTTGGACAGTGTTCTCCGCATATCAATCCAAAAATCGTTATTTTATTTGGGGAATTTTCAGATTTGCTTGGACTTTACGGGAAAAAAGCCCTAAAAATAAAATATTGAAGTAAAGACATATCTGATTTTGCAAAAAAAAACACAACAGAAATCAGGATAACAAGAAAATACAGAGAGATTAGGGAGGGAAGGAATTTTGTGCTTTCTCAATAAATAAAAAACTTCCTTCCATATATCTCTCTGTAATTTTCGCCTTCAATCTTTCTTAAAATCTAAACTTTCTGCAAAGAAGAAGATTACAAGAACCCTTTGATATGATTCGCTTCGTCTTCTCAGATGCCAAGTCAAAGATTCTTTGATTCCAATTCTCTTACTGGCTTCTCCTAGATTTTTCCCATTTCCCCGGAAAATATTTAGGAGGGATTTGATTAGGGTTCTTGTTCGTTTAATCATTTAATTGATTTGATCACGCTTTGGTATAATGGGGAATTGTTGTGGAACAGCTGGATCGTTGATCCAAAACGATAAACAGAAGAAAGGTTTTAAATTGGCAAATCCATTTTCAAACAATGACCACGATGGCCTTAAGCTAATTGTGTTGAAGGAACCAACGGGTCGTGAGATCAAGCTGAAATACAAATTGGGTCGTGAGCTAGGTCGAGGAGAGTTCGGTGTCACGTATCTATGCACCGAGATCGAGACTGGAGCGATTTTCGCCTGCAAATCGATCTTGAAGAAGAAGCTGAAGACGGCCATTGATATAGAGGACGTTAAGAGAGAAGTAGAGATCATGACGAATATGCCTCAGCATCCTAACATTGTTGCTTTGAAAGAGACTTATGAGGATGATAAAGCTGTGCATTTGGTTATGGAGCTTTGCGAAGGCGGTGAGCTTTTCGATAGGATTGTGGCCAGAGGGCATTACACGGAGAGAGCTGCTGCTTCCGTTATTAAGACAATCATGGAAGTTGTTCAGGTTTGTGAGGTTTTTGATCTATATATGAATCTTGTTGGACATTATTGATCTGTAACATTTCTTGAAAGGCACGTTTTTCTAGCAAAGTGACTCAAAATGCATTTCTTGTAGATATGGAGTAATGTGTTTTTATTCCATGTGTGTTGCAGATGTGCCATAAGCATGGAGTAATGCACAGAGACTTAAAACCTGAGAACTTCTTGTTTGGAAGCAAAAAGGAAAGTTCACCTTTGAAGGCTATTGATTTTGGTCTCTCTATTTTCTTTAAACCAGGTAATGTATCAGTGCTTGACCAAGCTGCTCAGTTTTCGCGGAATTAGAAGCAATTACTTAAGCCACAAGTGTTTTTGTTTGCAGGCGAGAGATTTAACGAAATCGTTGGAAGTCCTTACTACATGGCTCCCGAGGTATTAAGGCAGAGTTATGGACCAGAAATTGACATTTGGAGTGCAGGCGTGATTCTTTACATATTGCTCTGTGGTGTTCCACCTTTTTGGGCAGGTTTAATTAGTTTTGTCATATCACTTGTTTTTGTGTGATCAGTTTTTGCAGAATCTTAATTATATATGAAGGTAGTGTCGCCTTTAATATTTATATTCTTGTTTGTTTGCAGAAACCGAACATGGAGTCGCAAAAGCAATTCTTCGATCTGTAATCGATTTCAGAAGAGACCCCTGGCCAAAAGTTTCTGGAAATGCTAAAGATCTGATCAAGAAGATGCTTCATCCTGATCCAAGGCGTCGTCTTACAGCTCAACAAGTGCTTGGTATCTCATCTCTGCTTTCATATGCAATTGCCTTTTGTCCTCATATAAATCAATGATGAGACTCAATCATCATTTTGGTTTACAGATCATCCGTGGATACAGAATGGTAAGAATGCTCCCAATGTATCATTGGGTGAAACCGTAAGAGCAAGGCTTCAGCAATTCACTGTCATGAACAAGCTCAAGAAAAGGGCACTCACGGTATGTTATACTAATCTCTTCTCTTGAAGATACTGTCGAAATTTTGTATCCGTTGAAAGAGCTTGACATTTATTACGTTCTTTCCATAGGTTATTGCTGAACATCTATCGGTTGAAGAAACATCCAGCATAAAAGAAAGATTCCAAGTAATGGACACAAGCAATAGAGGAAAGATTACCATCAGCGAGCTAGGAATCGGATTGCAAAAACTCGGGATTGTCGTTCCTCAAGACGACATTCAAATTTTGATGGACGCGGTAAGCTATTAAGCAAATTACTTCCAATGCTGATTCAAAGTTCCACATGCAATGCATTGACTCTAGTGGGTTTGTTATAACAGGGAGATGTTGATAAAGATGGATACTTAGACGTCAATGAATTCGTAGCCATATCGGTACACATCAGGAAGTTAGGCAACGACGAGCACTTAAAGAAAGCGTTTACGTTCTTCGACCAAAACAAGAGTGGTTATATCGAAATAGAGGAGTTACGAGATGTTTTCGCAGATGAAATTGACACTGCTAGTGAAGAAGTTGTCAAAGCCATTATCCTTGATGTCGATACCAATAAGGTAGAATTAAAGTATTATAGTGTCAAACGTTTCTCTATAACGCATAGAAAGTCTAATAAAATTGAATGCTGTTGAACCAAAAACTTCTGCAGGATGGAAAGATAAGTTATGAAGAATTTGCAACGATGATGAAAACGGGAACGGATTGGAGAAAAGCTTCGAGGCAGTACTCGAGGGACCGGTTTAAGAGTCTTAGTCTCAAGCTGAAGCAAGATGGGTCCTTGCAGTCTAATGGAGATGCAACAACGTAGAGCTTGAAATCGGCCGCGACACAGCTGATACTTTATTCTCGGTCTCTGAAGATTGAATTGAATCTGAATCAAAGGGATGAAAAATATTTGTTCTTTCTTTTGATTGTTTTTCTTCACTTTCTCACAACTTCTTGTTAGTTTCAACGGGTATCAATTAAGCTTTAGGCACTTATATCGTTGCATGATCAAGCATGTGATCAGGAGAATAGATAACTTAACTCTATGTGAGGGAAATGAAGATCATTACTTATTTTGTTTCTTGTGAAATATATATTTTTCATTATATTATTTTCTATTACCAATTAACAAATTGTAAGATTTTCCTTTTGTTGAAACAGAGTGGGTTTTCATGGTAATCAGGAAACCAGATTGAACATGTGGAGATTCATATTTTGAAAGTGTTTAGTGAACTCGACGTTTAGTTTGAAACCTCGTAGGTTCCATATATAATACCAAAAGGTGAGCTATATGTTCTATGGCTATTTTAAAATGGGATTGTGTATATGGTTTCCTACGATACAATTATATAGTTTAAACCAATTACTCAAATTTTTTAAAACGAGTAACTAGGTTTGTTTATTGGGTATATCAATATTGTCTNCATGACCAATTGGTTCTTGGGCACCCAAATTGACAGCTCTAGGTATATCAATATTGTCTAAGCTACATATCTTTTATGTTAGTAAGAAAAACTCATCCTAGCAAAAAAAATAATGGTAAAAATTGCATAGATTGCAACTTCATATTTTTTTTGTTCTGATAAAATTTTATGGAAGTATTATCCACAACATGCATGTCATCAACACAACATGTCCATCAACATGTTATCCGCAAATGATAAATGACTTTTAACACTTTATAAATAGAATGTCTAGCTAACAAACAATACAGTCATCTGGCCAAAGATATACAGACAAAAAAAAAAAAATAGCTTCGGTTCAATAGANAAAAAAAAAAAAAAAAAAAAAAAAAAAAAAAAAAAAGGCCATGGCTTCAGAAACTTTTGGTTAACCACAATATGAAACATACTATTATAATTGGTTTTAATTTAAGTTTAAAAGACCAAAATAAGTGCATTTCCTGCAAGAAAAAATGTCTCTCAAATAGCTTAAAGTTCATCCTAATATACCAACTACGTCAGAATTAACGGCGATTACGTCGGTACAGTGATTCCTCTACCTTCCATAAATTTGGTCCGAGTTTGATCAAAAATACGTGTAGGAGAAAGTCTTATATATGAACATCTACGTTCTCGAGTTATAAATTATTTATATATATATATAAAACAAAATAGAAATAGTAGCCGACTAGAACACCTGAATGTGATGTATCATAGTCATCACATCGCAATTCCTTGGCACTATGTATCTATTCTATCCACAAATTGCCGTGTGAATGCGATTCAGGAAGGCGATTGTGATTTGTGGTCATTCCATAATTTCCGTATACCAACTAATTTAACAGAAACATCTTTTTATATATAAAATTATTGATATAGTTGTACACAACACCCATTCCTAACATTTATGGGCGTTTACCAGTTTCGAAATAATTTTTCATTAAATATTTTCTTTATTTATTATATCAAATATGTAGCACAAAAACTATGATACATGTGATCCATACCTTACGAGACGATTTGTGTGTAAAAGCATAGGCTGCTGAAGTTTGATGATAAAATTTTCTAATAAAATATTTTTAAATAGTTTCTCTATAATAATATCAGTATATGTGTCTGCACAAACAATATTTTTTTTTTCAATTTTCAAAACAAATCCATTTAATGAACTCAACTATAACTTTGGACCAATACTCTTCTGATTTGAATTATTATAATCAGAATATTCTGAAATACAGTTAAATGCCGTTTTTTGTGCATATCCATATATATATATGCATGGACAGAGTTGGATGTATATAGATCCTTTATCCAAATGCCAAAGCAAATGTGAGATATTATATTATCTTTGTTGTAGTATGAAATTTACTTGTGCGCAACAAAGAATATGATATACACGTACGTGTATACCATTATATAATGTGATGAATATGTATCGGATTGAACTACTTTTTTCTGCGGAATTTCGGGAATTCTCAAATCTTCATAATATGCTTATTATTTTTCGAGTTTTTTATTCCACATTGTAAAAATGTCCGTGTTAATTTTTTTGTTCTTTGTTTTCCATTTTAGCAATTCCTAATTAACAGTAAATATGAGACCGATTTACCAAACAGATTTATGACACTGGATTCTCTTTTTGCCGTTTTAATTAGGAGGATTATATATTAGTATAGATAGAACAAAAGTAAGTAAACTGAATCGTAACTATCAGGCAATTTAGAAATTAAAAGGATGAACAAGAACCTACAATTAGGGAGAGTTACAACAACGACCAGGAAAATTTCCCAGAAGTCATGCTTTCGCCCATACNAAAAAAAAAAAAAAAAAAAAAAAAAAAAAAAAAAGTTTCATACATGCCTTATGATATATATGTAAGAACGTTTTTTAATCACATATTTATATGTATATTAAATTATAAATAGACGTCTAAATTATATATTTTATTTCAATAACAGTAACTATCATACGTTGATTTTAATTTTTAATCAGAAAGCTCTGCAACTGATGAAAGGGCAATATATATATGTATAATCTTTCCGGTTGTTATTGCAAGTTCCATGAATTGTACTATTTGTTTAGGATTCTTGATCCGTAAGTCAATTTCTTTAAACTTTTATATTTTTTTGAACAAATTAAGTTTCATCATTGTTATAATGAAACTGTTTCGTTTCAATATTAAAGTCCGATTAGAACTTGTTATTCCCCTAATTTTAAGGGCTCACGCATGATTCTACTTTTCTGGAAGAAACACGAAATGGGGGTTTACTGCTCAATCATGTGTTAAAAACACATTAAAATTTTGACCACGTGTTAATTTCAAATATCGACCATGGCATAGATTAAATTCAATTTCCACAACGAAAATAATGGGCCTATTTGTTGAGACACATGTGCTTATGTGTAGCGCCTAACCTTGCTTCCCATACGCCATGCGTGTGCCGCGAGGTAGTAGTTAAACATACGACGTCGTTCAATTTGGAGCTTGTCAAAGGAAAACAAAATGTTTAGTTCTGTCCCTTTTTTGTGAGTGAGGTCAGATTCCTAATTTTCTATCCATGCATTAATAAGTCGACTTACGTGGGTGATGGGATGAACAAATAAATATGAATTTTAGTCATCAATTACGGTCCGACTTAAAAAAAGTCTAATATGACATGGATATTTGACCATATAAACGCCAAATTTTATATTTTACAATAAGCAATGAGATGAAGAAGGAAGAAAATGCGGCGGTCACGTGAACGGTAGTTATCGCCATTTCAACTGAACTTTCCCGAACATATACGTACGCACATCTCTATAGTACGCACATCTCTATAGTACACGAAAAACGTTTTGTATAACAAAAACTACTTTTTTCGTATTATGTTGTTATAGCTCATGTATATTTTGCTATGGTCATGAAAAACATGTAAGAAATTGGCTAGTGATTATTGATTAGTGATGCTCAGTAATGTACCTTACTTATGATGAACCATAATCATTTTCAAATTCCGTAACAAATTCAACTGTCACAAACTCATAGCAACACAAAAACCCGTCGCTCGTCGCAATATATTGTTTATACACATGTTCAATTCACATTTTGACAGTTCAATTTCCTGGAAAAAAAATTCCGCAGATAATGCTTTTAGTCAATCTAACCAATAATCTAGCTGAGACTAGATTATATTTAATAAAAAAGGAGAAAACAAAATTCAATTACCTAAAATCCTTAAGCGATATTTCTTGCAGAAAATACGATAAGCATGGTCTTGCTAAGAGACAACTAAATCTTTAAATAATCAATTAACAATAGAGAGAAAATAAAAATACGAAACTCTGCAGGAAGAAAAAATAAATAAAAATATAGATGCCTAAAGTAGTGTTTACGTGACAATCTCAATTTCACTCCATACCTCGAACTCATTCAAGCTTAATTAAGAAACCTAACTTTTAATGTTCCTAGATTTGCCTATAAATACACGTACGTCCACACTTCTCCAATTTCAAAACAAAGCAACACAAAGACAAAATCACAAACACAAAACATTCTCAATCAACTCCCAAAAAAGAACGACACGCATTCCTTCCAGAAAGAAAAAAAAAACGTAATTTTCTTACCAACCTCAATGGCCCGTTGTGACAAACTCGTTACTGTTTCTCTATTATGGGCTCTTTTGATGCTCTCATGGTGCGAAGCTTCAAGGATCAGCGTTAATGGATATGATCATTCGTATGAAAGGTTCAAATCCGATAGCTTAATCAAGGGAAGAGATGATATCACGCCCTTGAAAAGCTTTGTAAGAGCCTCTTTGCGGCTTCCAACCAGCGTTAGTGTTTCTGACTTTGGCGCTAAAGGAGATGGAAAGACCGATGACACGCAGGTATAATACATACTGTCTTTTTCTAGACGTGGATTGTGAACATTTTATCTTATCCTAATCGTCTATAAAGAAAATTTCGGTGATCTATATATATACTTTTTAGTAACACAGAAATTAAACAATTATATGCCAAAATTTGTACTTCTAAGTTCTAAATAATTTGAGATGGTCATATATATAACTTTACACTTTTTTTATATAAAATTTTACATGACTTCTGAATAATTGGTGACGGTCATGTATATATAAACTTACGTTTTTTGTACTAATGATCAATGCATGCATGTATTGGTTAGGCGTTCGTGAATGCGTGGAAGAAAGCGTGTTCTTCTAACGGAGCTGTTAATCTCTTAGTTCCCGAAGGGAAGACATATCTCCTTAAGTCTATTCAGTTAACAGGTCCATGCACATCAATTCTTACCGTTCAGGTAATCACACAATTTTTATTATTTGGTAACAAGATATGATACAATGGTCATATATATATAAAATGAGCGTTTTGTCAATGGAACGTCGACAGATCTTCGGAACGTTATCGGCATCTCAAAAACGATCGGATTACAAAGATATGAGCAAATGGATAACGTTCGACGGTGTTAACAATCTATCTGTCGATGGCGGTGCCACGGGGACTGTGGACGGAAACGGCGAAACTTGGTGGCAAAACTCATGCAAACGGAACAAAGCTAAGGTCTGTGTATATAAATATATGTTACATTCAATTAATATATATACATATATCACCATGTCATTTTTAAATAAAATCGAGTTATTGGAGATATTAACATTTTTTTTTTTTATTAATTCAGGCATGCACAAAAGCCCCAACGGTACGCTGAATTATATATGATTTTTTCAAAAAATAATTATGTTGATATATTGTTTTTGACTGGACACATTTTTTTACAACTCAAAAAATAATTATGCAGGCTCTTACTTTCTACAACTCGAAGAATTTGAGAGTGAATAATCTGAGGGTGAGAAATGCCCAACAGATTCAGATTTCGATAGAGAAATGCTCCAACGTTCAGGTCTCTAATGTCGTGGTAACTGCGCCTGCGGATAGTCCTAACACCGATGGTATTCATATCACTAACACCCAAAACATTCGAGTCTCCAAATCCATCATTGGAACAGGTTATTATTCCACCATTTACAACCGTTTTTATTGCTTTCGTCTGTGATTAATTAACAAGAGTTGCTTGCATATCAAGGAAGCTAAATTTTGGGGACTTCTCGTAATTTATGGAGATTTATCTCAAAGGAGTTTCCTAATGGTTGTTTTTAATTATATATAGGCGATGATTGCATATCTATTGAAAGTGGATCACAAACTGTTCAAATCAATGATATAACTTGTGGCCCCGGTCATGGTATCAGGTATCAAATAATTGTTTTCAGTATACTACACCTAAGCTTTTTTTAATTAAAATTTTGTAAATATGCTTACGAAAATTTGATATCTATTTTTGAAACATGAGCAGCATTGGAAGCTTGGGAGATGACAATTCAAAGGCATTTGTCTCAGGCGTGACAGTGGATGGCGCTAAGCTTTCCGGTACAGACAATGGAGTTAGAATCAAAACTTACCCGGTAAAAGTCACAAACTGGCCCTTCAATTTTAGCTAAACCCTCAAATATTCCCTACTTTATTTTTGATCTGAAATTCAAGTTAATTAATCCATCTCAGGGAGGGTCAGGAACTGCTAGCAACATTGTATTTCAGAACATTCAGATGGAGAATGTGAAGAATCCGATTATAATAGACCAAGACTATTGTGATAAGAGCAAATGCCCACAACAGGTTCACTAGAATTCTGATCACATCTTCCAGTATATACTCATCATCATGGTAATAAACATTTTTGGATCTAACCATTAGTACATATGTTTTCAGAAATCCGCGGTCCAAGTGAAGAATGTGGTGTACCGGAACATAAGTGGCACTAGCGCGACGGACATGGCAATAACGTTTAATTGCAGCAAGGACTATCCATGCCAAGGGATTGTGCTTGACAAAGTGAACATTAAGGGAGGCAAAGCAACTTGCAGCAATGCTAATGTGATTGACAAAGGCGCTGTCTTGCCTCAATGCAACTCCACTTAATTAATTATAAATAGATATATAATTACAATTATAGATACAAAGTATGATATATACATATATACTTGTGGATATAGATATACATGGACAATAAACTAAAGAATATTGTCCAACTATACTATAGTATAAGAATACAAAGTTCGAGAGATTTGTTGTATTATATATTTGTATACCACATATACAGAAATTTATATTTCATAAATAAAGGAATACATTTCAAAGTAGTTATGGACCTTGATGAATTATGTTATTCTTTCTTAACAAATGTGGTCAATGATGTTACTTGACCAATTGATTCGAGTGAAATTGATGCTACTCTAATGAAATAAATAAGCCATCTTAAAATGGGCCGGGAATTACATTAGAACATTGGGCCTATAAAAAGCCATTTAGATTTATCAGTGAATCGAACTTCGTTAATCATGTTACCAAACAAACCAAAGAAAGACCTTTAGAAACCCTAAAATCCATTAGAGTAGCTAGCTGAGCAATAAATAGCAGAATTTGCCGCAACTAGGGTTTTCTCTTTCTCAAGCAACCACACACATCGCAGCGATTCAACTCTAAAAACTTATCGACAATGGCGGAACGTGGCGGAGAACGTGGCGTTGAGAGTGGTGGAGATCGTGGTGGTTTCGGACGTGGATTTGGAGGCGGCCGTGGAGACCGTGGAGACCGTGGAAGAGGTGGTCGACGTGGAGGCCGTGGTGGTAGACGTGGCCGTGCCACTGAAGAAGAGAAATGGGTTCCAGTGACCAAGCTTGGTCGTCTCGTGCTGGCCGGACATATCAAGCAGATTGAGCAGATCTATCTTCATTCTCTCCCGGTTAAGGAGTATCAGATCATAGATCTCCTCGTTGGTCCTTCATTGAAAGATGAAGTTATGAAAATCATGCCGGTTCAGAAGCAAACCAGAGCCGGTCAGAGGACTAGATTCAAGGCCTTTGTTGTCGTCGGAGATGGAAATGGCCATGTTGGTTTGGGAGTCAAGTGCTCCAAGGAGGTTGCTACGGCCATTAGAGGAGCGATTATTCTCGCCAAGTTGTCTGTTGTTCCAGTCAGGAGAGGTTACTGGGGTAACAAGATTGGGAAGCCACATACGGTTCCTTGTAAGGTGACTGGCAAGTGTGGATCTGTTACTGTGAGGATGGTTCCAGCTCCTAGAGGTGCTGGTATTGTGGCTGCTAGAGTTCCTAAGAAGGTTCTTCAATTCGCTGGAATCGATGATGTTTTCACTTCTTCCAGGGGATCTACCAAAACTCTTGGAAACTTCGTCAAGGTTTGTTCTCTCCTTCATTAGTTAGAGATGCCTATAGATGAAATTTGTTTCCTTTTGATTGGTTTGTAGGAATGGCTTTGAAATCCCAATATGAGTATGTTAAAATTTGAACCTTTTCTGTCATTTTAGATCGGTCTTTGCTTTCTAACTAGTTCCTAGAGGCTATCTAGTTGGTGAAAAAAACTGAATTTTCATCTCAGGAAAAATAGTAGCATTAATAAAATGTTGCTCTTTCGTCTAGTGGTTCTCCTAAGCTGTAATGAATGATTGTTTTGTATCATACTTTACTATTTTTCTGAAGAGTTAGATATAGTTTAGCTTCTCTGTACTTGCTGGTAGTGTATCATACTGATTGATACTTAACTGTTTGTATGTTATGCTACTGGAATTTGTATCTTATTAATGCTTACCTACACCTCACTCAATTTGTTTTATTGCTATGGGCGAGTTTTAACCTGTTTGAAGTATTCACTTGTACCTAAATCTTTTTTTTTTTTTAACAGATGAGTGATTGTTTTCAATATCTTTAATCTATTTCTTTGGTATATGGATTCTCTACTTATCATTGATCAAACCCTCTGCGTCGTGTTTTGCAGGCTACATTTGATTGTCTTCAGAAGACTTACGGATTCCTTACACCAGAATTCTGGAAAGAGACAAGATTCCAGAAATCACCATACCAAGAGTTCACTGATCTCTTGGCGGCCAAGGCTCTTCCTCCGAGCAGCAAAATCGAGACGGAGGTTGCAGACCAGCCTAAATAATGCTCCCACCTTGTGTTCTTTTTTGGATTATCCTTGATGAGTTAATTTGGTCGAACCTTGGTAGTACATGTTGCTGGATTTCACCGTATGCTTTCGTCTTATCCAAACGATTTATATTTTGCTCAGTTTTAATTATTATGGATCTTAATGTTCTAGTTTTGCTTTTTTTTCTTACGATGACAAAAGCCAAATCCAGTTTTTTTTTCTTTTGTGCCAATGGAATTCTCACCAATATTACACCTTTTTTCCATTTGTTTAGCGATAAACCCTGTTGAATTTATCATGTTCCATTTATGAAGCAAAATGATCAAGAACGTTCGATCAGATGATGTTCAAGTTTATTCTACAAAATGCTGAATAGGTTTATAAGCCCCAGGTCTGACTTTTAATTGGATAAGAGAAAGACTTCGAAAAGAGGAAGAAATATAAGTTGACGGGGACGTTTGCTACATATTTTAAAAGCTCTCGCGGCTTCTGCGACAATTTCAGCTCATCTAAATCCGCGGAGTCTGATTTCGTCTTTTCCCTGAATTTCTCTCTTGCCAGATAAACCCTAGAATTTTGATTTCAGTTCTTCTGGATAGTTATTTATTTTGTTGGAATTGTTGTTTTGAATTCTCTGGTTGGAATGGGAACTCCGGAATTTCCAGATCTGGGGAAACACTGCTCCGTCGATATTTGCAAGCAGATCGATTTCTTGCCCTTTACCTGCGACCGTTGTCTCCAGGTCCAATCTCTCTTTCACTCTGTTTGAATCACATGCAAAGAATCGTTTTTTGTGTTCGTCGTGAATGGTTTATGACTCTTTCACTGAATCCCATATTTTCGATCCTGTGATCTACAAATACGATAACCATGCTGTTTATCCTTTTGCGATTTAAGTTCGAGTTTCATTGAGTCTTGAATCTCGAATTTATATTTTTGATTATCGTTAGGTGTTAAGTTAACTGTCGTTGGGAGCTTGATTATTTGCATTTGGCAATTTTTCCCAACTTGTTGTCAAGTCTATTGAGTAGAGTTCTTCATCATTTGTTCTTATCTTTTTTCCTGATTCAGAAATATTCTGCTCGAAACGAATGCGATGATTCTTGTCTCCTGCTTTCTTGATTCACTTGTTGTTTCATGTTTCCGCTACAAAATTGCCATTGAAGATTTTAACTTTGTTTATCGCTTGTGGTCTCTGAATCTAATGTCAAAGTGTTTCTTGGTTTGGAGAAGTTTTACAGGTGTTTTGTTTGGATCATCGAAGCTATATGAAACATACTTGTCCAAAAGGCGACAGAGAAGATGTAACCGTCGTTATCTGCCCTCTCTGTGCTAAAGGAGTCCGGTTAAACCCAAACGAAGACCCTAACATAACATGGGAGAAACATGTCAACACCGGCTGTGACCCATCAAACTACGACAAAGCCACAAAGAAGAAGAAATGTCCGGTTCCTAGATGTAAGGAGCAACTAACATTCTCCAACACCATCAAGTGCCGGGATTGCAATATCGATCACTGCTTAAAACATCGTTTTGGACCTGATCACACTTGCCCTGGACCGAGAAAACTCCCATTCATGGGTTTCTTGAGCAGTAGTAGTAGTAGTAGCAGCAGAAAAGAAGCTAAAACAACAAGACCCAACAAAGCTCCTGCATCAACTTCATCTTCTTCTTCAAGATGGTCTAATCTTCTATCTTCAGCAGAAGCAGGAATTAGCAGGCTTGGTAACGACATTAGCCAGAAGCTACAGTTTGCGAGCAGTGGCAATGATGGTCTTGTGGAGGTTTGTCCACAGTGCGGTGCAAAGTTCTCTTCGGTTACTACTCTTGTGGAACATGTAGAGAAAACACATGAGAGGAACAGAAAGCAGAATCATGGCAAAGTCACGGTCGATGTCTGCCCTAAATGTAGCAGAGGATTCCGGGATCCAGTGGATCTTGTGAACCACATCGAAAGGGATCACCGAGGTACTTCTAAAGCATAGGAACAGAGGCGTTCACAAGCCACACATCACACAATTCTTGTGAAAGTATTCAACTTATTTGTATTCTACTTTTCTTTTTATTGGTTTAAAACAACTAAAAAAATGTCACAATTCTTTAAACTTTTTTAAGGTCAAGGACTAGTGTCCAGAAATGTAGACCATTGATCCTTGGCCTTAGGTGGTGTGGTTTTCACCAACATACCGTATGCTCTTACTGACAAGAAAGTAAAAACTGTAGATTTTTTCTTTTTGAGAAATTGAACAAAAAGTAGAATTGTAAATCGTTAAATAACTAAATCTAATTAAGAGAATTGTTTTTTTGGTAAGATCTAATTTAGAGAATTATAAGTATAACCTTTTACCAGTTTTCCCAAAAAAAAAAAAAGACCTTTTACCCTTTTCTAACGAACTCTGAGTTTGACTTATCATCATTGACGCGGGAATTTTACCCGCTTTTCGCCGTAAAAAAAAACCAGGTTGTCAACCCCACGTGAACGTCATGTGCAGTTAACGACGTTAATATAAATGGCAGCTAACTTAACGGTGCAATAAACTTAATCAGTACTTTTTTTTCTTTTTTTTTTTGTCAAGGACTTTTTTTCTTAAATATAAAACGTGGTCTTGTCGAAAGAATTCGATTTGATTTTATCACGAATATCTTTAATCTAACGTTTGGTTCACACCGAGTTTTAAAAAATATGTCATTGACTCATCCAAGTGTGGATCAGTTTTCTAATAGAAATTATTTTCAGGGCACTATAAGATAAAAAATTTCTGTTTTAGAATGTATCAGTATTTTCCACATCATGCCCACACACTGACACACCGTGTGAATATTTAACTAATTATAAGAGAATTAAAAGATTATGTGCTTTAATTGCAGTGTATGAGCTGGCGAAAATGTAGGGAAAAATACGTTTAATAATTAAAGCCACTGATATTCGCATCCAACGGCTGAGATTAAGAGATTCCGTATCTGCAGATAACAATATAAAACGAGAAAAAAAAAAAGAGCAACGAAACGAAACGGCAGAAGGTGGAACCCGCGTCGTGCCGTTGAAACGTAGTCTGAGGGAGGAAAGAAAAATATCATTGCTGAAAGCTTCCGGCGACTAAATTCTACTGAGAGAAACAATCTCCGTTCTCACAGAGAGACAGAGAAAGAGGGTTTTGAGTTTTCCGATCAATATTCAGTCACCGGCTGGCTCAATTGTGCTTTGATCTGAGGTAAATTGATGATGTTTGTTTTTGCAGCATTACGTTGAAAGTTCTGTTTAATTCGGAGGCCGAATCTATCTGGGTATTTTTCATATGGGTTGTTTGATAATTGATTCTTCGGGATGTGATGATTTTCAGACGAATTAATCTGGGTTCAATGAATAGGTTCCGTTTTGATCAATTTTATATCTGTTCTCAGAGAAATGTTAGTCGTTTTTGAAATTTTTGGATATTTCAGGTGAATGGTTGGGTTTTAAGGAGTGCATCGTTTTAATCATCGAGCTCTGTTTTCCTTCTTGCCCGAGGAAGCTCTAGGGCTTTTTCGGTGGATCAAGAGGGAGGAAGGATTACACGTAAATAGATTCAACAGGATTTTGAGGAATTTTTTTCTGGATCAGTCGATTTGTTGGCTACAATATTCTGAGTAGAAGAAATGAGCTCAGTCTCGGGTGTAATCTCGAGGCAAGTTTTGCCTGTTTGTGGTAGCCTTTGCATTCTTTGCCCTGCCCTGCGTGCAAGGTCTAGACAGCCTGTCAAGAGGTACAAGAAGCTCATCGCTGATATTTTCCCTCGTAATCAGGTTGGTCTTTAGCCATTTTCACTACCTTCTATTAGACTTTTGTTGATTTGCTGCTTCTTCTTGTCTAAACAAAATTGTTAAATCAGCCACGCTTGGGCTGCCATGAAATTCGATGATGAAATCATGACTGTTTCTGCAATATGTGTTTCAATTTTTCCAGAATGGCATAAATCTTGCATGCTGTCCCTTTTCTATGTTAAAGTTTGTCGATCTGCATTTCATTTCGCCTTGAGTCCTTGTCTAGTGAATGAGACATTATGTTAATTGCCTCATTGGTTCTATAATAGAAAACGGGAGCTTCCCTCTTGGTTATTTTGGTGGGTTGGTTTAACTTACTACTTCTGACAGGAGGAAGGCCCAAATGACCGGAAGATAGGAAAACTATGTGAATATGCTGCAAAGAATGCTGTTCGTATGCCAAAGGTATTATTTATCCAATGCCAAGTCTAGGCACATTAGTATTTGAAAATTTTATGTTGGACTGGAATATTAGCATTTCCTTGACATTTAGTTTTGGTTAGTTTATATGTTTGTATTAGATTACTCATTATAGCAATGTTGTCAGACTGCTTTGTTCCCAAATTTAGTTCTCTGTTGTTGAAATTTACGATTTTCCAGATATCAGATTCTCTCGAACAAAGATGTTACAAGGAATTGAGGAATGAGAATTTCCACTCGGCAAAGATAGCCATGTGCATTTACAGAAGGCTTCTGGTCACTTGTAAGGAGCAAATGTGAGGTCATCCTTCTTTTGCTTTCTTTACAAACATTCCATATGTTCTCTTATATCCAAGATATTTTTTAGCTTAACATAAGAACCCAAGAGATTTACCCGAAAACTGTAACCTATTATGGGAGCAGGAGTAGTTCGGCTTGTGTAGGTAACTTGATTGTCTTTCTTTGTTCTTTTTTCAGGCCTCTTTTTTCTAGTGGTTTTCTAAGGACTGTGCAAGCTCTTTTGGATCAAAATCGAGAAGATGAAATGCAAATAGTTGGATGTCAGTCTCTTTTCGAATTTGTAAATAATCAGGTCAGCTTCTTACATATTTGATAGAAATCTCTTGTAGCCGCATATCAGGACATATAATATAATGAAATAGCATAATTGATTCATGCTACCAAATTTTATCAGAAGGATGGCAGTTCCCTGTTTAACTTAGAAGGCTTTCTCCCAAAGCTGTGCCAATTAGGACTGGAAGGTGGGGATGATGACAGGTCGCGGAGCCTGCGTGCAGCAGGACTTCAAGCCCTTTCAGCAATGGTAATTCGGTTAATGTTGTTATGTTACTGTAGAGACTATTCTTCATTATTGTAAATCCTGAAGTATCGTCTGATGCATTGTGGTCCGTTAATATATTTCCAGATTTGGCTGATGGGTGAATACTCTCATATTCCCAGCGACTTTGACAATGTAAGTAACTCTCAGTTTCATGCACTATATATTTTGATCTGTTGTCCTGCATCGAAAGCAATTGATTTGTGGCATCTAACAATCAACAAAGTGAAGAATACTCTATTACAGTTCCTTTCCAAAATTTCTTGGCCAAAGGTTTTTNAAAGTTTTTTTTTTTTTTTTTGGTCAAAGGTTTAAAATACCATAACAATCTATCGCTTGTGGTTACTTTACGTAGAACTTGGAGTTGGGATCGTATTGCTAGAATTGTATCTTACTAGAGTTTTAGGTATTACATGTTAATATCTGTTAACTGATAAATTCAATACTTGCATGGCAGGTTGTCGCAGCAGTCTTGGAAAATTACGGTCAGCCCAAAATTTCAACAACTGCTAATGATAGTGGCAGAAAATGGGTGGATGAAGTCTTGAAAAACGAAGGTCATGTAGCTTATGCAGATTCCCTCATAAATGTTCCTTCGTGGAGAACGGTTGTGAATGACAAGGGTGAACTAAATGTGAAAATGTAATTTCTTCTCACCTCAGTTGTGTTTACGTTTGCCTTCTTGGGTTCTTTTCTTTCCTTCAATATAACTTTTCATTTTCAGGGAAGATTCCTTAGACCCTAGCTTTTGGTCCAAGGTTTGCCTACACAACATGGCCAAGCTAGGTGAAGAGGCCACAACCATGAGACGTATACTTGAGTCTTTGTTCCGTTACTTTGACGAAGGATGTCTATGGTCAACAGAAAATTCGATTGCATACCCTGTTTTAAGGGATCTGCAGTTTTTAATGGAAATATCTGGTATTACGCTCTCGATAGTTTTCATTCAGTCCTTCCTGCATGATTAGTGCTCTGAAATAGTTCTTCAATCTTGCAGGACAAAGAACACACTTCCTGCTGTCGATGTTGGTTAAACACCTTGATCATAAAAGTGTGCTTAAACAGCCAAGCATGCAGCTCAACATTTTAGAGGTTACCTCCTCCCTTGCTGAAAATGCAAAAGTTGAACACTCAGCAGCAGTAGTCAGCGCAATAAGCGACATCATGAGGCACTTGAGAAAATGCATGCATTCTTCTCTAGATGAAGCAAATCTGGGAACTGACGTAGCAAACTGTAACAGAATGGTCAGTGTAGCTGTTGATAAGTGCCTCGTCCAACTAACAAAAAAGGTATATTACTACCATTCTCAGAGGGAGTTCTTCCTCTTCAATGTATTCGTCTTTAAAGAGATGTGAGGCTTATTTGTCAATTTTCTAAGGTTGGAGATGCTGGCCCAATTCTAGATGCTATGGCTATGATGTTGGAGAATATCTCAGCTGTCACAGACGTAGCAAGAACCACAATTGCGGCTGTTTTTCGCACTGCTCAAATTATAGCCGCTATACCAAATCTGTCATATCAAAATAAGGTAACCTCTCTGTAACATCTAGTATTATTTCTCTTTTCATTGAGAGATTAGACTAATTTTAAGCATTTATACCTTTTCCTTTCAGGCTTTTCCCGAGGCCTTATTTCATCAGTTACTTCAAGCTATGGTCCATCCAGATCATAAAACACGGATTGGCGCCCACCGTATATTTTCTGTTGTGCTAGTACCAACCTCCGTCTGCCCCCGTCCTTCTTCAACCACTACTGACCTTAAGAAAGGAATGGGTCTTCCTCGTTCACTTTCAAGGACCGCGTCTGTCTTTTCCTCCTCAGCAGCCCTTTTTGAGAAGCTGAAGAAGGATAAATTTTCATCAATGCTAACTTCTGATCAGAGCCAAAACGAAATGCCTGAGGAAGAATCTGGAAGCAATAGGGGAGAAATCCTTGACAGATTGAAATCTTCATACAGTCAGGCATATAGCACTTGGAATCAACCAGTGACCTCAGTAGAAGATAACTCTGTGGCTCTTTTAAACTCTGAGCTGGTACGTCCTTGCAATTTTTTTTGTGTGAAAAAGCTTACTAGAATAGTAGTACATTTCTTATTGACCTTTAAATATGACCCTACAGGGTAGGTCAGAAAATATCCCCTAGGCTCTCAACTTAGCTTCAGGATGAGACCAAGAGTATAGTTAGTGTATGAATTTAATGTAGTCTCTTGGAACCACAGTAATTTTTGTACACTACTGTAACTATGGTACGAATTTTATCCAACTTCTTCTTATTAGGTAGCTATGAGATGGCTACATCTCTTACGACACTCTATCATAGTAACTTCAAAAGGGTCGTTTGTTTACTGTTCAGGTTTCATTCAATCTTCTTTAGGCCGTAGTTAAAACCTGTTGCAGCTGTTAACTCTTGATGTATGCTTAGAGTTATTAGGTACACCCTGGATCAGTCTCCACTATCTAATTTGATTTCTTCTATCCTCCTCAGGATGCTGTTTATATAAGACTAAGTAGTCATCAGATAGGTCTTTTGCTTTCATCAATCTGGGCTCAGTCCATATCTCCGGCAAATACACCGGATAATTATGAGGCGATTGCTAACACCTACAGTCTTGTATTGTTGTTCTCTCGTGTTAAGGTAACATATATTTCATATCTCAATACTTGCTACCTCTGCATGACTGCATCTGAGTTTTGCTTATTGTTTTGAAGATCTGTGAACAAAGTCTGACTAGATCTCCTTATGAATTATTTGCTTACAGCTTTTTGTTAAACAAATCACAAAATTCTTGTCTTTCAGAATTCAAGTCACGACGCTTTGATTCGAAGTTTCCAAATGGCACTTTCTTTGCGAGATATTTCTTTAATGGAAGGAGGTAAGTTTCCACATGTTTTGACTCCTCCCTGAGTTGAGTCTTTATCCTTGGTTTTTGGTTTGGAAACTATGATGTAGACTCTTATCTAACGTGGGGCATCGATTTGAAAGAAAAACATCTGTGGTTTTGTGGTCACACTAGAGGAAGAACAATATCTTGGTATCTTGGAATTTCCTAGATATATGCTGAACTAAATAAATATTTTTGTAGAAATTATTTTTGAAACGAGGGAGAGCTATGTTTGAACATCTTCTTAAAGAAGCTTAAGCATCTATTCCTACTATTTCAGGACCACTTCCTCCATCGCGGCGAAGGTCACTCTTTACTTTGGCTGCATCGATGGTTCTTTTTTCCTCAAAAGCATTCAATCTTTTTTCTCTGGCGGATTTCACTAAAGTAGCACTTCAGGGACCAAGGGTACGTTGATCATTCTGGTGAAAATGTTGCCACGTTGATGCTTTGTTTCTCTTTGAATTGTTGCATGCAATTCAGTTTGTTATGCAATATTATCGAGCTCTTGAAAGTTGCACCAGACTTCTATGCGCTATATTCTTATGATAAAATCTATGGCATATACAGAGGGAAATTATTTCCCATTTTTCTCAACTTCCTTTTCTACCTGATTCAGCTTGATCCATTCTTGCACTTGGTTGACGATCACAAGTTGAAGGCTGTAAATTCAGATCAGCTGCTAAAAGTTGCTTATGGATGCGAAAAAGATGATGCTTCAGCTTTAGATACTCTTTCAAACATAGCAGTCTCCACTGAGCATAGCAGAGGAACCCTTGTCTATGAGATTGTCAAAAGCTTAGAGGATATGTGCAATGTAAGCGTTTCTTTTCACAACCTCCCAACTAAATTTCTCTACTGTAGCTTTACCATTCCATACTTTGGTAAATCAATTGATAATCACAGTAAACTAACTAAAAGTAAACTATTTCTAGTCTGAAATGGACAAAATGCGGGAGCAGTTGCTCACGGAATTCATGCCAGATGATGCATGCCCACTTGGAACCCGGTTTTTAGAAGACACCCAGAAAACGTTTCAGGTTGATTCCGGAGATGCTAAACCTCAAAATGTGGTAACTAGTTCTTCTGCTTCCCATAATTTTCTCTTAAAACTTCGAGATGAAACATTGTATTGAAAATTGTTGTGTTTGTGTCTTCAGGACGCGGCACTCTTCTCTCACGAGGATCACGAATTTGGAGATGGCAGTGAACCCGTTGCAAAGAATAATCCTGTAACAGTTTCTGAAATCCCAGACCTCCTGACCGTCAATCAAATTCTAGAATCTGTAAGTTACATGTTCCGTCTTCCTAGAAATTAGATTACAAAGTCATCAGTACCAAAAGTAACATTTTATAAACTAGACTTCTTTTGTTCTGTTCGAAGGTTGTTGAGACAACACGACAAGTGGGTAGAATCTCCTTCCATACTGCAGCTGATGCTTCGTACAAAGAAATGACGCTTCATTGTGAGAATCTGTTAATGGGAAAACAACAGAAGATCTCAAGTCTTTTGAATTCTCAGCTACGACATGAGAGTTCCGTTAACTGCTCTCCACGACAACATGATGAAGAGATTAAGATCGCAACTCTCCATCCTATGATCAATTCAGCATTTCATATCGAGGTATGTATGCCGTTGCTATAAACTACTGTCTTTTATATTGTGTACTGAATTCAGATATCTAATCATTTTTGTATTCATTAATATAATTTACTTAGGTTGAAGTCCCTTTGCCGGCGAAGGAATATGACATGAAATCACCAAGAACACCAGTGGGAACTATTCAGACACAGTGCTATTCAGAACTACAAAATAACCAACAAGCATATAGACTACCAGCCTCAAGCCCTTACGACAACTTCCTTAAAGCTGCTGGCTGTTGATCATCTGCAGGATCCAAACCATGTTTGGCTTCGAATTCAGTCAAGAACTCGAACCAAAAAGAAAAGATTTCAAAGTCTTGAGTTACGTGTTTTAGTTTCTTCAGCATCATAAATCGGAACTATCTCCGTCGTGCTATTCGTAGATCATTCCTCGTAGGTTTTTATTCCTATCTTCTCTTTTGCTTTTTGTCACTTATTCTTTTATCCAATTCATTTGTTTCTTTTTGGTGTGATGTGTAAAAAATTGAAAGAGGCCATCTGGTTTTCACGTGGTCTTGTAATCTAAAGATTCTTTTGATTCTACAACAAAGGCTTTGATGGACAGCTTCACCAAGATGTACATTGGTTCTTCTATAATTTGAGTAATCAGATAAGCAAATCAACCATAAGCGATCAATTCATCATAAAACTCTATATAATACACAGAGGAGAAGCTCGCATATATAGGAATGCGTTTTTTGTATATGAATGTCACAAAAGGAAACTATATATCATCATTCCTTTGGCTCATTTGATTTGCTTAACCTCTTGAAGCATTTCAACTACTTTCTTCATCTTTGGCCTTTTTGCAGGTGTGATGTCTGTGCAAAGCAATGCAACTTTCAGAGCTGCAAGCATCTCTCTCCTCCATGCAAAGGACACGGTGCTAAGCTTGGCATCAAGTATCTGTTCCGGTGTTTCTCCTCTCGCTGAAGCTCCATGGACCCATTTCACCAAATCTACTCCTTCACCAAACTCTTCCTCGACCGGCGCTCTTGAGGTTAGAATCTCAAGTAATACGACTCCGTAGCTGTAAACATTCCCCGGTGCAGTAACTTGCATTGTGTACGCATACTCTGAGGAAAAAAAAATGGAAAGGTGTTGGATTTTTTATGAAATTATTGGTAACAAAAATTAAGACATTTATACCTGGTGGAATGTAGCCAAAGGAGCCTGCAACTGAGCTAATACTTGCGGTGCCTCGGGATGGATCTAAAAGTTTCGATATTTCGATTTCCCCAAGAATGGCTTTGTAACCAGAATCTAGCAAGACATTGCTAGAGGAAACGTCAAGGTGAATAATGGCGACATGATGGAGAAATGCTAGACCTTCTGCTACTCCAACGGCTATGGACAGTCTCATTGGCCAGTCAGGTTTGTACTCTGGTTTCTTGGTAGACTCATGAATCAGCTGAGTTAAGTTACCATTAGGTAAATGCTGATGCAACAAGAGAGCAACATCATCGTATATAACAAACCCTATCGGTCTAACCAAATGGTCATGGCAAAGTTTGCTGAGTCTTTCGAGTTCTCTGATCATCTTGCTCTGATGATGAGTTATGGCTCTATCCATAGACTTGAGTTTCTTCACTGAAACAATCATCCCCGAAGGCATAACGGCTTTATAAACCGAACTGAAAGTTCCCGTGCTGAGTTTATTTGACTCCTTCATAGTTGCTTTCACAACTGCATCAAGATCAATTCCTTGTTTAAGATTCTCAAGGAAGACATTTCCTGCTATGATCGTCGGTTGCTCATCCTCAACGTTTTCTTCAACATCGACGTTTTTAGCCGCCGCTTTCTCTTGTTTCTCCCTCATCATAAAGAGAAGAACAACCACAGTGACTGATACAAAGACAGCAACGCCAGAACCAATCACTGCAAGCACAATCCTGTAGGAGACTCTGTGATTGTATCTCAAATGTTCAAGATCTTCAGAATATCCACAAGAAGAGCTCAATGGCGCTCCACAAAGCTCTTTGTTTCCCGAAAAGCTCGAATTTGGAGACTTTTGAAAGGGAACAAAGACTGGCACTGGACCATTCAAGAGGTTGTTTGAGAAATTAACCTCGATCAAACTCATCATACCTTTTAGTAGTTGCGGTATGGATCCTGTGAGCAAATTGTTAGAGACATCCAACGACACGAGCTTGTCAAGCTTTCCTAACTCTGGAGGCAATGATCCATGAAGATGGTTGAAACTTAAGTTGAGTGCTATCTGCAAATTCCTCATGCGACCAATCTCAGGAGGAATGGTTCCCGTCAAGTAATTTCGACCCAATTGGAGCTGAAGCAGCTTCACGCAGTTTCCAATCTCGTGAGGTATGTCACCTCTTATGGAATTCTGATCAAGGAGCAAATACTGAAGCCTTGGCATGCTGCAGAGTTCCTTCGGGATGGTTCCGTTGAGTCTGTTGTTACTCAAATCAAGTTTGTTAAGGTTTCCACATCCAAGAAACGACTTAGGAATTTCCCCAAAGAGACTATTTCCTGAGAGAATCAGTTCTTGAAGATTCATGAGCTGACCAAGCTCTGTTGGAATGGTTCCATCGAACCCATTTGCTGCCAAATTCAGCAGAGTGAGGTTAGAACACTTTGAGAACTCTGCAACAATCTCACCTGAGAGATTGTTATTGTCTGCTTCAAAGTAAGTAAGTCCACTAATGTTTCCGATTGTCCTCGGAATGACTCCAACAAGCTCGTTATTCCCAATTCTAATGCTCGAAAGGCCGCTGCAGATTCCTACTGCTTCAGGGAGGTCACCGGTCAATTTATTCTGTGTCAAGACCAAAACTTTAAGCTTCCCTTTCTCAAAAATCCCCTTTGGAATCTTCCCTTCAAGCTGGTTTGAGTGAAGATTCAACAATTCCAATTCAGAAACCAAACCTAACCCATTCGGTATCTCACCTACCAAATCATTCTCATAAGCTGTAAACACCCTGAGATTGCTCAGATTCCCAACCCAGTGAGGTATGGAACCATTCAAGCCATTTCCAGAGACCTGAAACTCCTCTAGCCTCTCAAGCACCCTAAGCTCATCAGGTATCTCTCCCACAAGCAAGTTATTGGAAATGTTGAATGCTCTAAGGCCTCTAAGCTTACCAAACTCGACTGGAATTTCGCCAACAAAACGATTCAGAGACAAATCTAGAAACTCAAGCTCAGACAAGTTGCCAAAAGATGCAGGAATTGGTCCATTGAAGTTGTTACCAGAAAGATCTAGATGCTTTAAGCTTCTGAGGTCAGAGATTAGAGTAACGTTACCTCTAAGCTGAAGCCCTGAGAGATGAAGCGTTTCAACAAACGAATTGTTGACACCACACTTGAGCCCAACCCAAGTACAATAGTCAGTGCCATTGCTGCTCCATCCAGGAACTCCAAGCTCTCTATTGATGGCTACCAATGTGGCTTCATCACTTAGCTGAGCTTCACAAAACTCAGATTTTGATAAAAACCCAAGAATCAGAAGAATTGACATGCACCAAAATGCCATTTTGGAAAATCAGGGTTGAATAAATCAATCACACACTCTTCTTGTTCTTCTTCTTCCCCCAAACATACAAAAGAGGCTGATTGATTGACAAAAAGACCATTGATTTTTTGTGAATTTTTAAGCCAATGGAAGTAGTACCATCAAGAAAGTGAGAAATGAAAAGAAAAGTCTTGCTCTTTTCGCCATGAAACCCGGATTAAAGCTCTGGTTTTTGGAGTCAAAATAACTGTTTCTGAACAAAACCCATCTTTAGAATTCTCAAGGAAAAAGAAAGAACGAGAAGTGCTTTTGAGTGTGAGTGTGCCTTAGAGACAGACAGAGAGAGAAAGAGAGAGCAAAGCCCATAATTTTAGGGAGAAAAAATCCATGAGAGAACAAAGAGAAGTAAACAAGGAAAATTTGATCATAGAGAGTAGGGTCTATGCGTTTAAGAGAGAAGAGAATACATTTCATGTGTTTTTTTTTTAGTATATCACGAAATTATGATTGCAGAACCAAACAAAGATCCTCACTTCACAGTTTTCACAGACAGAGAGAGAAAGAGGAGAGGGACTCCACAAAGCAAACGCACTTGTAAAGGAGGGAATTTTTTCTCTTTTCTTTTTTCTTCTTCTTTTTAATTTCTGATACAAAAGTTTTATTTTCTTCACGAGACAGTGCAAGTGATGAAATGAATGAAAGCTGCATAAATCTTTCTGACACATTTTTTCTGCTTTTTTTAAGATACAAAATTTACAAGAAAAAAAAGATTTAAAGAAAAATGTAAAGTGTACGTTTTGATAATTCTTTTCGTCTGACGTTTTTTCTGTACCATACTGATACTGTCACAATGTTCAACACCAAACAGGTAAAAGAGTATTTTTCAAATCTATACTCTTTCTTTTCTCTTTTTACTTTCTTTCAAAATCTTTCTTTTTTACCTTCTTTCAAAAACTTTTTTTAAAATTATTCCAAGTAGATTAAATCATGATTTTCCCCATATTTACATAATTTCTTTTTTCTTTTTTTGGATCATTTACATAATTTCTTTTCGTAAAAAATTTGAATCGATGAAAGGTTAAGGATGTTTTATTACTTTCACTTTACCATAAAGTATTGGTAAATTTTTCAATGGGAAAGACTTTTACTACATGACATTTTCTGAATATAAATTATTGTTTCTATTTGTAGGGACTAGGTAGTGTTTGTAACCTATGTGTTTTCTAATCTATGATCGTTAACATCTAAGTTTGGCATAGGGAATCTACTTTTGTGTGGTGTTTTATTGATTACTTTGAACACGATCGATGCTTGAAGTTATTACCAAATTTTGATGACATTCATGAGTATAATATACTAAGATAAAAGGATCACACGGAGTGGAAGACTATTATTATTATTCGCCTGCCAGGAGAGTCAGGAAACACTGTGTGTTAATATCAATAGATACGATTGATTTCCGAGTTTAAAAACTAGTATAAAATACACGTAATTTTTTGTTGTAAGATGCTCAAAATGTAATCAACGATTTGTCAAATGTTTTCTCAAATGTCCGGCCCGAACATCGAGATTAGTATCTGTTGATTTTTTTATAATTAATGTTCTGCATATTCGAAATGAAACATAACAACAATTTATATACTAAGGATCTGTGTCTTAAGCTACCAATAGTCCTAAACCACACAAAAAAAACATCAAAAAATGATGTCGGACATATCATATACGTGTTTATCAGTGTCTTTGACTATTTTGTTTAGTATTTGTGTTTATTACTGTGTAATTAATAACGGACAATTCACTACAATAAACATCATTACATAACTAAATTATAAATTCAAAGAAAAGAAATGATACTATATAATGAATCGTTATTTTATGTTGAAGTTTGGTATTAGATTAATGTCCGGTCACCACACTAAATTTGGAATTCGATTCATTTAAACCGGTTTGGTGGTTTGTTTTGATCCGTTAGTCGAGAGTTGTTGTGATAAGAGAATAATTTAACAGAGCCTCGCCACAATACAAAAAGTTTGAAATATTAATTTCTCTATTCAGTTACTAACTAAATATTGACTGCTGCACATGAAAGCTATAAGAACAATATTGTGGTGTCGAAAAAAAAAAACAATAATGTGGATATTTTCGAATGACCTGAGCTAAATTGGATACAAACTCTCATTGGTGTGCATGTTAAGCTTGTTGATGGACGTAAGACACATACAAATAATTGTTGTTTATATGACACCATTTCTGCTCGATGTTACAGGAGTATCAAGTATTCAATGATGAACAAATTTTGAATTCTCTAGTCTATCCTATAGCTGTTGACAGATTTATGGGTAACCCTATTAAAAAGTACTGACGGTAGATAGGTATATTAAAAGGTAAAATACTAAAAACGAGTTTGTTCAAATTTGTAGACTAAAGTAAATTACTAGCAAAAGAAGGGTTTTTTTTTTGTTGGTAAAAGAGAAAGAAACGATTTTTATACTCGAATATGTGAGAAAATTCATAAAATCATACTCAAATATCCATTGTCATTAACTTTATTGGTTTTTTTTTTTTTTTTTTTTGTCAACATTTGGACTAAAACTGGACGGTCCATTAGCCTAATTCCTACAAATTGTAGGGTTGAGCATTCGATCCCTGGTGTGATGGTGTCTGTCTTCTGTGGACTTGCCACTAGAACAAGATCATTTCACTAACTTTATTGGTTTATTAGAGGACATTCCAAAATAAAAGAACCTCAAGAACATAGTTTAATTTCAAGAAAGACTAAATTTACTAGCTCTGAATTATGTTTCTAAAACAAAGTTGGTAAATTTTTTTTTAAAAGGATTAAAAATCATAAGGAACCAAAAATATATACGATTTAATGCTAAAGCTTCGTTTAATAAACATATATCCATTTATGCTGCAAAAAATTATATTATTTTAAATTTTGTTATTGTTTTTTTTTTGTCAACATTTGGGCCACAATTACTGGCCGACCCATTAGCCTAATTCCTACAAATTGTAGGGTCGGGGATTCGATCCCTGGTATGATAGTGTCTATTTTCTGTGAACTTGCCACTAGACCAAGATCGCTTCACGAATTTTTTTATCGAATAAATTTATTTTGAATTTGTTAGAGCAAATATAGATTGAGAATAATAGAATGAGAAAGAGTGGGGTTCACTCACGGGATGGGGTAAAAAAAAAGGAATTTGTAGGACCCTTCTTTGTCTGCTCCGACCACCACCACTCACCGCCCGTCCCATCGTTTTTTCTTTCTTTTTAATTCATAATTTTAATTGATTACTTCTTTTTCGAATAGTTGTCGTTTTAGAAAAAAAAAATTTGTTTTTAATTAGTTGTCGTTTTCAGTTTTCAATGCAAAATTTATTACTTTTTTATTTTTTAATTTTATTTTTATTATGCAACTTGATTTACTATTAGTTAAATTATGTTTAAGTAGATGATAATTAATGATTTTTTTTATTAAAAAAACTAACAAAATTAATAGTTTTTTAATATGTGTGCATATAGTTAAAACGACAACTATTCACTAGCAAGCAAGTTTTATTCTATTAAAATCTAAACTAATTCAAATTATTCAATTGCAAACCAAATATTTTCTTAGATTTCTTTTTCATGCGAGTTTTCACAAGTCATGATACCAATAAGAAATTGAACTTCTGGTTTTGGTATATTTTCTCATGGTAGAAAATCTTCAAAGAGCTTATGCTAGTGTTTTACTTAAAAAAACAAAAAATAAAAATAAATAAATAAATAAATAGGACGCTTATGTTAGTGAAGAAAAAAGAAAACTCTAGGCTTTTTGAATATTCATTTTTTTTTTTCTCTTTGAGTATTCATACTCTTCACTATCGTTAACTCTATTTTTCCGGTACATATAAAATTAATTTGATATATTCTGATTAGATATTCATATTGTTCACTAGATGAGAGTGCTAATTATGCATATATGGATTAATTAATTTAAGTTTTTCAAGCAATCTAATTTATTATTAGTAGACGAATCAGTTAAAAGACAAATCATAAGAGCAGCAAGAAAAAGAGAAGACATAATGATGGAAGCACCTCGTCGCTTTAAACTCGTGAAGAAGGGGAGATAAGAAGTGTGTACTTTAATTGTTTTAAAATTTCTGTAGTTAATAACTAAAGAAATGTTAACCAATGATTACAATGAAAACTAAGTCATTAGCTTATGAATGCTTTACATATCAAACTGACTTTCTGCGTAATCATTTGTGAATATTCATGACTTTCCTTCCGAACTCTTAAACGAAGATTATGCCGAGATTTATGCTCTCATCATTACGGATTTGTGGGATGTCGTACCAAAACTATTATTCTCATTTTTTATTAGTCACTAGTTTGTTTAGGCTCACCAACCGTACGATCTAATTAGTGTTTTGGGGAAAATGTTCAATTTTTCCTCATCAAAATTCATTTTGTAACCATGAATCCCGAAACCCTTAGTGTAATGTAACTCTATAATTTTTATATGTAACTTAATAATTATTAGAATTAATATATTCTATAAACTTGGGAAAAAAATAGTGGTTTATTATGCTAGTGATGTCGGTATGTTATAATGGATATAAATTATGGTCATATATATATATATACGTATGAGTTATAGATGATAAAATAAAATTATATTAATAAAAGGAAATTTTAACCATTACAAACATTTAAGTGGTTTAAGCCATATTTTTGATTAATTTCAAATATTATAAGATTAAGACGGTTGTTTCCACAATTAACAAAACATAAAGTTGTTAAGTAGTATACCCAAAATCCCTAATTACACCAAGCAAGTTAAATTTTCTAGTTGTGCAGTTATTTATCGAATGTTATATATATAGAGAGAAATATCCCCTATATATTAATAGAGAAGCATTTTTACCAAGAATGCTGATGTGTCGTCGCTAGAGAGCTCGGCATTAATTATAAAAATAAAACCCTAGCATGCTCACACTCTCCTCTCGCCTATAAATACTTTTTCTCTGAAGAGATAAAACCAAAATTCAATGTTGATTTTTTTTTAAAATTGAAATGAAAATCAATTTTGGTTTAATTAATCGATT
>OVAQ01000232.1:0-41206 GCA_900406345.1 Erysimum cheiri | reverse complement strand
ATGCAGAAAAACTTTACATTCACCTCATATGCAGGAAAAAGCAAACACACACAATTCGCCATATGCTTGCCATGGTAAGACATCTCGTGTATCAACATATGCGTGTTTCTCTCATCTCATTGATTTGTTTCTTGCTCACTTGATTGATAGGTGGGCTGGCCAAGCATTGTTTGGCACTCTTACACCAGACGTTGTTGTGCTAACTCTCTTGTACAGCATAGCTGGGGTACTCTTCTTGCAACCTTTTATTATGCTTCTTCGTTATCTTTGATAATCTGCTTTTGCTTAAAGTTTGTACTTGTGTAACAATGCAGTTGGGAATAGCCATTGTTAATGACTTCAAAAGTGTTGGAGGAGACAGAGCACTAGGACTTCAGTCTCTCCCAGTAGCTTTTGGTACTGAAACTGCCAAATGGATATGCGTTGGTGCTATAGACATTACTCAGCTCTCTGTTGCCGGTATGTAGTATTTATAGTTTTGTGCAACTGTGGCTTCTCTATCTTCTGCTTGATTTTATCAACTGGATATTCGCCACCAGTTAAATATTTAATTCAATGAAACTGAATGATTTGCCTTGGTTTAGGGAGCGTCACATACTGTAGAGAATGATCTAATGAAGAGGCATCTATTTATGTCTATTTCATTTCTGTGTTTGGTGCATATTCATGTTCATTTTTATCAGCTACTGTTTTTTAGTTTTTTCGGAATTTCCTCCTTCCTAGATTTGATTGTTCCAAATGTAGTAAAATAGTTGCTTACAAGCTAATTTTGCCTTGGGGACATACTACTTTTACTAGTTGATGAGTTACTCAGTAACTGTTACAGCACCAAATAAAAGGTAGAGATCATCACCGTAAATGGCTTAATTGGTTGCAGGATATCTATTAGCATCCGGCAAACCTTATTATGCGTTGGCGTTGCTTGCTTTGATCATTCCTCAGATTGTATTCCAGGTAAAAGATGTATGAAAGTTTCATATTCAGATTAACTAAATCTCATGTCACTCGTCTGATTATTACACTGTTATTCAAACTGCAGTTTAAATACTTTCTTCAGGACCCTGTCAAATACGACGTAAAGTACCAGGTAAGTCATCTAAGTACAGATGGGGATAAAACTCAGATTGCTAGTATGTAAAGTTTGTCTTCTTTTAAAATATGTCTGAGTGGTCTTTTAATCAGAAGTTGCTTGAAATACTTCTTCATTGCAGGCAAGTGCACAGCCATTCTTGGTGCTCGGCATATTCGTGACGGCATTAGCATCACAACACTGAAAAAGCATATTTTGATGGAGTTTTGGTGAAAGCAAGAGTTGTTGAAACCACAAATGTGGGCAAGTGGTGGCGCATCAACCAGTTAAAAATATTGTAAAATTATGTGACATCAGTAGAAACAACTCCTGTTGTATCAACTTAGCCGAACCGTGAGATTGTAATCAATGTACCATAAGTGCGCTCTCTCTTTTCCGTCTCTTGTTCACTTCTAGTTCTAGGATTGGAGCTTATGCTAGTCCACACTCTGTAGTTACTTTACCCATCTCTCCTCGAAATAATAACAGGCATTAATTCACTTACATCTCCGTTTAGAAAGTACTTAGGTCATTTATAATTCTTAAGTGTTTCACCACTTTCAATAATTGTGTATCGATCTTAAACATACAAGCATAAATAAAAAAGATAGGGTAGTTTTTAAAAAGTTATTATAAAGTTCAAAAGACAAATAAAATATATGTACCATCAATAATCACGATAAACAACTCTTGTTGTAACAATTTAGCTGAACCGCAAGAAAAAGCAATTGATTATTGATGTACCGTAAAGTGCGCTTTCTTTTTGCACTTCTTGTTCACTTCTTTTTTTTTTTTTGGCTCAACAACAACTTATCATTTACCAATCGAGATTACACATCATTTGACCTCGATAATTTTCACCCAAATACAATGATTCAGTCTAGTACCACCCTGGAACACATAGATGGATCCAACGCTACCCAACGTAAATCATTGTATTTTTAACCACTGCAAGATGAATAACACTCCACGACTCGGAGTGAAACCATCTCTTAGACCACCTACATCTATCCTAATTGACACGAAAACAACTACCATCTCTTAGACCACCTACATCTATCCTAATTGACACGAAAACAACTACTAACACGGATAAAACTAAAGAACTATTCTGAAGTACAAAGAAGATCCAGGCTATTAGTCCCAAATAATCAGAGTGAAGAGCTTGTCCCAATAGCATCGCCTTACGGAGGCGCATAATCAGAGAGTCTCAGTTTCCCCGGCTTTCGTTGTTCCGGTCTTAAACCCAAAAACGGACAAAACGTCCGACTGACCCGACAGAGCAACACAAAACACACCAGCATAGCCATAGACCTTTCCGATTAACCAAGCTAAGCTCGTAATACTAATCGCCTAATGATTAGAGTGGAGCACGGATTAGTATACCTTCACCTCCCGGTGCGTATCCGGATTGACCATATCGCGATTGCCTTGATGCCTTGCATCCTCGCCGGAATGAAACCAAAGATTTTGAAGAGATTGTCGAGAAATCCGGTTTTGAGGGAATCCTCAAATCTCGGCCACCGGCTCCTCGGATCCATCTCGAAACCTTCGGTAGACACTAAGACACGGCTTGCTGACTTATCCCGAACGGCAAGGATCTCCGGTGGAAGGAGACAGGGGAATCGGAGGAGCTCGATCTGGTTCCCCAGATCCGACACCATGAAGCGTCGCCGTCGCGCCATCACCTACTCCCAAAGACAAGAGCGCCGAGATCTCTTTCCTGTCGGCCTCCACCGTCTCAACTCAGATCGACATTTGGCTCCCTCCTTAGCACACCCGGAGTCGGAGAGCAAGCCACCCTACAACACAAACTACAACAACAAACTAAGAAGAAAAAGGTTGAGCCCTCTCACACCGCCGGCGAGAGCCCCGGACGGCGGAGACGCGGCGGAAGGAACAGATCTAGGGTTTCTCTCTCTGATTTTTTTCAATTCTTTTTGTTCACTTCTAGGATTGGGGTTTATGTTAGTCTACAGTCTACACTGGTTACTATACTAATGTCTTGAGAAAAATATGACAGGCATTATATCACTTATATCACCCATTATTTCACATATATTTGGTATTAGTTTAAAAATTTTGCATCAACTTTCTGTGATTTCGCCGGAAGCAAGGTAAACGTAGAGACCAACGACGGATTGGTCCAATTGGTAAAGGGGTTTCGGCTGAGTCTTCCACCATCTGGGTTCGATTTCCGTTGGGAAATGCCTCCCCTTAAGTGGGCGAGTTTAACATGGCGTGAGTCTCGCTCTACTGATTAGTCTGGGTTTCGGCTTAGTATCACACCGNTAAAAAAAAAAAAAAAAAAAAAAAAAGGTAAAGGTAGAGAATTTGTTGTTGTTGTTGTACTTTTTGTAATCATAAATAAGAATCAAAGGCCAATATTTACTTGTGGGCAATTATATGTTGATAATTATAGGGTAACATCCATAATCAATTAAAAATGATGAAATTAAGTTCATTTTTCATTTTTGATGTTTGAGTTATTGTTGATGGTTTTGTTTAAAACTGCTCAATGACATNCTTTTTTTTTTTTTTTTTTTTTTTTTTTTTTATATTTTGAAAATTTTTTTATATGCAAAATAATAAATTAAAAATGATTCTTACGTTTTTGGTGAACCATTAAAAGTTGAAGAAAATAATTAGATAATATTGAACCCTCCGAATTATCGAAGCATTCGTTTTATTTGTCCGCAACCATCATACAACATGCATCATCTCTCTTTTTGTCTTTTATTTTTAAATAAATTTAACATTTATCCTTAAATATTATAGAAAAAAAAAATTATTCGTTTAGTTTGATAAGTGAAATTTCATTTTAACATTGATACAGATAATGTTAGATTTCTTATTATGTTAGATTTTTAAAAATTAACTTCGATTCCTAACTGACGTTTCTTTTGTCTTTGTGAAAATTAACATTTATCCTTAAATTTTCTAAAAAAAACAGACTTCATCTTCATTAAATATTGAATTCAGATAGAATATGAAACTCACACCAAATTTTCTATAAAAATGTTTAGTTAGTTTTTTTCTTGGTTATGATATTTATGGTTTTTTTTTAAAATATTTATAGTTTTTGAATATGTTGTATGATTTACTTATAATTTTTGGTATTTTATTAGAAATGGCAAACCGAGGAAGATAAAATTAACGTAGGTGCTTAGTATCTAATAAAACATTGGCGTATTCTTAAATATCAAATCCCTAATAAAAATAGGGACTGGACGATCTTTTGTTCTTCGAGTCCTCTGAGAGTTAGTAAGCTTCCAGAGAGTTCTACTTCGACGCATTCCCGACGCGTAAAACCTAATTCTCTCTCCATTCTCGACGCACAAACCTTCAGGATTCATGATGGTGACTCAATCCGACGATTCATCCAAGAAAGATTCAGAATCCAACGATTCTTCATCTATGGATTCTCCAGCGCTGTTGATTAAAATGAAATTAAGGTGTTCTTCTTTCTTAATTAAACTCAAATTTAGCTTTTTCTTCTTTCAGTTTCTGATATGTTGTGTTATTTCAGTGATTCAAACATCATACAGTTTGGGTATGAGGAAAAGGACGTAGAATGTTTCTTAGTTGATCTTGAACTTAGGTGAGTCAATCTCTTGAATGTAGGTGTTGAATGTAGGTTGATCTAAATCTAGTTAGATTTTGATTTCATTATTTCTCCATCTAGACCAGGAAACCAGCTTCAATCAACCCTAAAAACAGAATTGAGAGATGCGGATGCAAAAATCCTTCTTGATCTTCTCAATGACCAAGAACATGTTCTTGAAGATCTTAATATGTCATCCAAAGTGGCTTCAGTTCGAGAAGCATTAGAAACTCAAGACCAAGGAGATGCATTACAAGGTATTCTATCCAACTTGGTGGGTTAACTGAAACAGTTTCTCAGTTTTCGAAGCGGTATCACAAGGAATTTACAGAGTTGGATTTCCTCGGTATGTTCCACTCATTCTCTTTCTTGTTTTAAATTCTGGTTATATATATATCTATATATATTTAAAGACAGAGACATGATGACAGCTAAGGGTGGTTGTGGGCATGTCTTTCTTTGCCGACATAACTTGGATACAAGTTCATACGCAATAAAGAAAATCCGGGTGGAGGACCCACAGATTCCCCCATTGGTTGTTCGGGAAGTACTCTTACTCTCGAATATGCATAGTCCTCGTATCGTCAGGTACCATCAGGCATGGATCGAGAAAGGGTTTATTCGACACAAGTCAGATGAGACTTTAGACTCCACCAATTCCTCTGAGAGTTCTAGTAAGCTTCCAGATAAAGATGCTTATTGTGTTTACATACAAATGGAGTATTGCAAGAACATCATATTCATCTGACTCCAGAAACTCCAATATGGTCTCCTGTTCATGAAACAGAAAAGGAAATTAAGAAGAGTCACAAGAACAGATACTAAACTTAGATTGGGTGATATCAAAAACTGGACACTGTTACCTGTTCTTGCAATACTCCATTTGTATGTAAACACAATAAGCATCTTTATCTGGAAGCTTACTAGAACTCTCAGAGGAATTGGTGGAGTCTAAAGTCTCATCTGACTTGTGTCGAATAAACCCTTTCTCGATCCATGCCTGATGGTACCTGACGATACGAGGACTATGCATCTTCGAGAGTAAGAGTACTTACCGAACAACCAATGGGGGAATATGTGGGTCCTCCACCCGGATTTTCTTTATTGCGTATGAACTTGTATCCAAGTTATGTCGGCAAAGAAAGACATGCCCACAACCACCCTTAGCTGTTATCATGTCGCTGTCTTTAAATATATATAGATATATATATAACCAGAATTTAAAACAAGAAAGAGAGTGAGTGGAACATACCGAGGAAATCCAACTCTGTAAATTCCTTGTGATACCGCTTCGAAAACTGAGAAACTGTTTCAGTTAACTCTTCTCCAGAAGAAGCCACCAAGTTGGATAGAATACCTTGTGATACATCTCCTTAATTCGTCTTATACACTTCAGAAGAAGATGCAGCAAGTATTACATTAGTGAGGAGCGTGTAGAGGTATTCATTCAAGGCTTACCAGGTTATCCAGATAATATTCGGTATGACGGAGATGGACATTACTGGATTGCAATGGTTTCGGTATTCATACCAATTGAAATATTTTCTTTAAAGTTTATATGATGATGATTGATGAGCTTCTATATAATCATTTTTTTTTGGCTCACCATGTTGTGAAAACAGGGAGTAACAACGTTGTGGAAGCTCTCGAGGAAATATCCTTTCTTGAGTAAACTCACAGCCATGGCGGCTAAGTATGGTGTGGAACTACTGTTGATGAAGAATGCAGGCGTTTTGCAGGTGGATTTGGATGGGACTCCCATCGCATACTACCATGATCAGACACTCTCTCGCATAACCACCGGTGTCAAGATTGGGAGCTATCTCTATTGTGGAAATATATTGCATTCACACATTATCTGACTCGATCTCACGAAATATCCTGCACAGAAGAAGAAGCTTTGAAACATAAGTTTATACAAATAAGGAACGACTTTTACATTTTGGGAGTATCAACTGCCACAAAATGTAAACTCGTTGTCCCTGTCACAAAATGTTCTCTCGAGGAATGGAGGTTAGAGCACGTTTCAGACGGGGAAAATCGCTTAGCCAACATGATTGATGTTAGTGTTACCAAGGATCAGAGAGATCAGTCCTATATAACGAGAGAAGGTCCTTCTTGCCTTCTTGGCTTGCATACCTCATTAACTCTGAAGCAGTCTCTGGTCCTCCATGAGACCTTAATGTTACTAGGATGAAGAATGCGCCCAACCTGCCCGTTCACCAACTGGTTCCCCTCTGTGAAGACTGGTTTTCATTTTTCTTTGAGCTCCTCTGTTTGAGCTGTTTCCTTTAGTTTCCTTTTAGTTTACTTGTTTGGTGTTTGTTCCCTTTTCAGTTTGTTCCCTTTTCAGTTTGTTCTGAACTCTCTTTCTCCTTCATCTTTATATGATACCAACTTTTCTAGCGTTTAAAGAAAAAAACTCAATCGTCCCTGAGAATGACTGATGATGATGATAAAATCGTATCTGTGATATATCGTGATTGGATCGAGTTTAATTAATGGTACGAAGTAGGAATCGAACCCGTGACCTTTGAGAACCTAGCTGGCTAGGAAAGGTACATGTGGTGGTCGAGCACTAATTAGATTCAGGAGTAAAGACTTGATCCAACGATTAACGCAAAATCATTTGCACGTTCTACGCAACTCCATAATTCCAATTCCTCTTCACAATTTCTCGACGTTTCGCGGCGAAGCTTCAGATCTCCCTTTCCCCAGCTCAGGTGATCTTTTCCATCATCCTCCTGTGCTTTTAGGGATAATCTTCTTCGTCGTCGTCTTTCCCTTACCATTTGTGAATTTTCTATTTCTCGTGTTTGATTTTAGTATGGAGGCAGCCGATTCTCGGAACAAATTGCACACTCGTTTACGTTTATGGGAATTCCCCGATCAGTACGTCATCGAGCCAGCTGATGGTTCAGGCGCTCCATGTTTGGATGTTAGTCGTGTTGATGCTTCCATGAAGCTCATCGGTTGGTTTTTCTGTTTCCAACATTTTGTTTGATTCCGTTTATCGTCAAATGGTTGCTATCTCATCCCTCTTTCCTTGCGTGTACTCTGCTCAGATCAAGTCCCAGAATGCAATTCCGTGCGTGTCCCTAAAATCCATTCCATTTTTGGCGTTGTTGGGATGTTGAAGCTCCTTGCAGGTTAGGAACAATTATCATGTGGAACAATATTGCCTATTGCCTTGTGTATGGTGCAGGTGTTTCTGGTCTATTTCCATTTTAGATCTGAGAGCTATCCGAGAGTTTTGATTAGATTGCATATTCTATCACTTCAGGATCATACTTGGTGGTTGTCACCGAGAGTGAACGTGTCGGGTCTTTTCTGGGCCATCCTATATTCAAAATTACAACGCTAAAGGTTCTTCCTTGTGATCATTCACTTAAAAACTCCCCTGAAGAACAGGTAAACCCTGTGCTGCCCAGTTCTCTGTTGCATATATTAGTAGTCATGATGGATCTCAGAATCTCTAAGCATTGCATCATTTCTGGCAGAAAAAGATGGAGACTGAGTTCTCCAAGCTGCTTAGTGTCGCAGAAAAGACAACTGGTCTTTATTTCTCATATGAAGTTAACTTAACACTGAGGTAAACGGCTTATCTTCTTCCTTATAAATGTTTTGTGTTTACACATTGATGTTGAAAAGGCATGCACAAACCAATTTTATCTAAAAATATATGACATGTTACTCTGAAAAGATTCAGTTGTTATTTTCTTTTAGTTTGATCTTTTTTTATGTGATTTCAGCTCACAACGCTTGCATGATTTGGGTGATGAGTCTAAGTCACTTCCTCTGTGGAGACAGGTGACCATATACCTTTTCTTTTTAAGTTTATTGAATTTCGTTGGAAGCATTTAATTAGTCTTTCCTTATTGCATGTTTGTGGCTATTGCATGTTTGTGGCAGAGCTGAAAATAACTTCTATTGATACTGCGTTCTTTCTTACAGGCTGAGCCGAGGTTTCTTTGGAACAATTACATGTTGGAAGTTCTAATCGATAATAAGGTGAGTATATCCTGAGGTTCTTTGCATTTTAATTATCACATCCTCTTGTTTTCATACTTGCAGAATATCTTACCTTTTTTTCCTTATGTTGTCATAAATTTGCAGCTTGATCAGTTCTTGCTTCCAGTAATTCAAGGGAATATCCTTTTGTTATCAGTTGTTTCACTCCCTTTTCTTCTATTTCTCTTCATGGTTACATTTTATTATAAAATGAATCGTTCCTTAACCTGTAATCACGCTTTAATAGTTTTGAAACAGCCATTGGAAGAGAAATTGTTAACATTACTCTGATTGCAAGGAGATGCACTAGAAGAAATGGTACATATCTCTGTGTTCTATTTTTACCCGTTATACTTTGATTTCAGGTTGTTCAATAGTTTTATTGTATTAACTTCTAGCGTGAATGTGTAAGTAGGTGTAGGTAGCTGAGAATTCGGTCATCTATTTGACTACTAGGACCTTTTTACTAGACAACTATAGCAAGAAATTAAGATATTGAAATAACTTGATGGGACATGTTTTGGGTATAGGAAAGCGCGATGGTTGGCAGTTTGGTACCTTAACATTAGTTTGGACTTATTTTTATTAGATAGATAGGAGACATATATGTCCTTGCCTGCAGAACATTAGATGATGAGTATTGTGTTTTGATTGTGACTTCCCCGTTATCTTGGATCATTTGACAAGGTACGCGTATGTGGCGAAGAGGAGCTGATCTCGATGGCTATGTTGCTAATTTTGTGGAGACTGAGCAAATTGTACAGATGAATGGATATTCGTCATCATTTGTTCAGGTGGTTTTTACATGCTTGCATATTGTGAATTCCCTTGTGCTGCAAATCTTTGGTCATTTTATAGATACGCTATTCACATGCTTTTTTTTGCATACAACTTTTTTCAAGACTGAAGTATCCATGATTGAATTCTTAATGTTATTTTACCTCCTACATTTGCAGGTCAGAGGATCCATGCCTTTTATGTGGGAGCAAATTGTAGATCTGACTTACAAGCCCAAGTTTGAGATCGTCCAACCTGAAGAAGCTGTGAGTACTAATTTCTAACTAACCACTTGCTCTTTAAGTACTTTATCTACTTCTTTTAAGTAACTTGCATTGGGTGCTTCTCTTGCAGACAAGGATAGCTGAGCGTCACTTTTTGGACCTAAGGAAAAAATATGGATCCGTTTTGGCAGTTGATCTTGTTAATAAGGTACCAATTCTCTCAAATTGACATGAAACTTTGTTGGAGTTATGTGACTCAAGATGAGGTACAGGTCATGTTTGTAAGTGCATTGCATAAATATACTTTATATTCCTTAATTTCTCTAATCAGCATGGCGGCGAAGGGCGCTTAACCGAGAAGTATGCTAGTGTTATGCAACACATTACTGGGGACGATATTAGGTAGTCAATCTGTTCGCTGAATGTGCTTCTTAGACAATTTTCCTATAGTCTTCAACTCATTAAAGGAGGTGCCTTACCTGTAGATACCTGCACTTCGATTTCCATCAAATCTGTGGGCATATTCATTTTGAGCGCTTATCAATTCTGTACGAGCAGATCGAGAGTTTTCTCGAAAAAAATGGGTATGAATATATTGGACATTTCTACTTAGGTAATCTTGAAATCTGAATAAATAACAAATGGCATGTCATTTTGCGTCATCTGAATTACACAGGTATTTTCTGTTGAATGAAAAGGGTGAGAAAATGAAGGAGCAGCTTGGTGTTGTCCGATCAAACTGCATAGATTGCTTAGACCGTACAAATGTCACCCAGGTTAGTTATAATAATATGATGATGCTGCTCTTATCTCATTAGCCTTTGCTCATCCATGCTGCATACTTCCTGCCAAGTGCAGAGCATGATAGGTCGAAAGATGCTAGAACTTCAACTCAAAAGGATCGGTGTTTTTGGCGCTGAAGAAACCATAAGCTCCCATCTGAATTTTGATGAACGCTATAAAATATGTCAGTCTCTTATATTTGTAGGAAATCTGATATTGCAGTACTTAGATGTGAAATTCCGAATTTACACGTGTTGCTTATGTGCTTTCGCTTTTCAGTATGGGCTAATCATGGTGATGAAATCAGCATCCAGTACTCTGGTACTCCTGCACTTAAAGGAGATTTCGTCAGGTACTTTTGCCAAATGTTTAACCTTGGGTCTGAATAAGTCCTGGCTATAAGGCAACATGCATTCACCTTTAATAAAGGCTTGTTTTGTAGAGTTACTCTACATGCAATCTAATGTACCTCTAACCTGCTCAATTCTAGGTATGGGCATCGGACTGCCCATGGTGTCCTAAAAGATGGTTGGAGCTCCCTCCGACGCTATTACCTGAATAACTTTGCTGATGGAACCAAGCAGGTTGGTGGCCTTTCATTCCCAGTTACTATACTTGTATCATCTATTATGTTCAATTGTATACATAGGACTGTGTGCGACTACTTGTGGTATCACTTACCCTTGAAAACTGGAATGTGTCCTGATAGTTAATTTTGGCTGTGTGCAACAGGATGCAATTGATCTCCTGCAAGGGCACTATATTGTTGCTGTGAGCCGAGACATTGCTCCTGTGCCTCAGAAGGGAGGCCTCGAGGCTGTAGCCGTAAGCAATCAGATTAGAACTATTTTCCACTTTCTTAGCATACAAAGAATTCTAGTCTTATAACGAAGTAATTTCATTTCTCAGAACTTCCCAGTGGCATTGTTCGTGGTACTGATCAGTTTCTGGTTTGCAACAATGTCTCTTAAACAAGGTAAGTCTGGTATTTATATTGCTGCATAGTTATTTTCAAACTTAATCTAAAACTGTGTACATTGCTGAGCAGCTGGGAATGATTATAAGCATAAGCACTTGTTTTTCTCATTGCTGTGGACGGGAATTTGTGTGGGTATGGCTGCACTAGTGAGGGCCAATGGTCGGATCTTCTGCAACCGGCCTCGTCTGCACAAGCCCAGATCCTGAACCATTTTATTCACTCGGGTGACCATTGTGATCACTAAGACATGGAGCTCAAGTCGGAGCCAAAGTTTTTCCATATTTGTTATTTTATTGTATCAAAGTTGGACCTTGTGACGCCAGCTAGAGGCAATTGTCTCAGGTGGAGATCCCTTAAGATTTTACACTCCCACAACCATCAATTACTCGATACAATTATACACGTCTTTCTTTCTATGATTTGTCTGTCCGAAAAATGTTTTCCAAATCCGTACAGAAAAGTCTCCAAAAATTCAAATCCGTGTGTAGGAATAAGAGCAAGACGAGGAAAAGGGCCGTATATATGTGCTCATAGTTGGGAACAACTAAAACTATAGTGTAACTATCATCATAATGGGCTGATTCTTCGTCAAATAGTGGCCAAAGCACGAAGAACAAATTCGAGTTACCCGCCAAACCTCGCTCCCCATTTTCAAATTTTGTTCATTTTGAGATTCTGAGTCGCAAAGAGAGTGAATGCTAGCTGACCTCTGTTGATTATCTGATCCTTTGCGTTACTTGTCTTCTTCGAAGACGCTATATCTCCGGTTTTTCAACGACTCTGACTCTCTGAGTCTGACTTTGATAAGTGGCTCCATGATAGACCAAGGGCAGACTGAGTATCTGCGAATATATTGGTCCTTACTCCATAGTTAGTCAGGCGTTACATTATTGTTGGGATCTATTATATGTGGCAGATTCACACATCTATGCTCTGTTGGATCGTTTCTGCGTTTTTATCTGAGAGTTTAAGGTGCTGCATTGTTGATTGATCGTATTTTGATATTTGGTTTTAGGGTAAAAGCTAGAGGGAGGAAAGCGGTAATGAACCTAAGGATATAACAAACCAAAGAGGCCTCACTAGTTCAGGAAACAGTTCAATGAAGCAAATCCAGGTAAATACTACATATCTGAATGATTTGCTTCATTTTTCACAACTTTTCAAACCAAATATTAATCATTTAAATATGGTAAGATCTACAGTCCAAAAAATGGGTAAAAATTCCTTACAAAAAGAATAATGGAATCAAAACTTGGAAAAACCAGAGATAAAAGCACACAACTTGGACTCTCTGACTCTCCCTTTCAAAAGAGGAAATCAAAAAAATAAAGTAACTCTCATACCTTTCTCCAACTTGCTATCAGTTCCTTCAGAACTCGTTCAAAACACCTTTGAGGAGATCTAATCCCTCGGCAGAGATGCTCCTTCTCTTATGCGACTTAGGGATCTCAATCCGAGGAGGCGGTTCTGGCGAGAAACAGACAACCACTACAGTAAGATTATCACAGCTGTTGCGTTGAAGGGCCTCCTTAACCAGAGCTTGAGAACATCTCTCAGGGTCGTTATGCTGCATCAGCTCCCTCCTCACCATTGTCACTGCACACTGGCTACTCATCACGTCCCAGAGTCCATCACAACCCATTATAAGAAACTCGTCCTCTTCCGTCAGCACAATCTCTTCCAGCTCAGGCTCGCAGCTGAGTGGGCAGAGTGACCCTTTAGCTCCCTTAATGTGCCAATCTCCTAAAGCTCGAGCCACGGAGAGCTGCCCGTTAAGGTAGCCATCGTAGATAACACCTCCAAGCTTCTCAATGCGTAGCCGCTCGGAAGTACAGTTTGGTTTGTGATCCTTTGATAGCTCAATGGCTCTGCCACGTTTACCAAGGACAGCTCTGGAGTCACCAGCGTTTGCAATGAGCATGGTCTTGTCCAAGATGAGAGCAGTGAGTGCAGTGGTGCCAGAGGATCTATCAAGAGAAGAAGCATCAGCTAAAGCATGATCCGTCTTCACAAAAGCACTCCTTGTTGCCTTCTTTGTGCTGGTTGGGAAGTGTTTGTCTTCCATTACAAGCTTCATAATGTTCTTCTTTGTGAATGATGCAGCATCAACACCTCCATGCCCATCAAACACCTTCACAACACAACACATTTTCAAAAAAAGCATATAATTTTGATGATTCAAATCTCATATATATACCCCATAGAAAGCTCCAGTGGATGATCCAATATACTCTGTGAGATCATCCACACAGATGAATTCGTCTTCCATGGATCGTTTGGGACCTTTATCAGACCAACTTCCAGATCTAAACACAGGCTGGAATGTTGAATTTACTCCTTCCGGAGACTTTGCACCAAACCTCTCATCTCCTTCCTGCACCAATCATTTTTAACACAATGTAAGTTTTGGAATTGGTTTTGAGATCCCATTGATTAGGTAAATGAGATCCGATCGAAAGGATTCACGTCCGATCTAAGCTGCATTGTATCTGTTAACAATCTGGAGATCACAATTGCGAGCATTTGAAACGAAAAGAAACATAGCAAAGAAGAGATGAACCAACGGAATCGGTCAACCAAGCAGTGCTATTGCAATGGCGCATTGCAGAGAGATTCCTTGGAGGCTTGCCAGAGGAGCTGAGATTCGCCATTTTGTCATCTGCGACTTCCAAAGTGTTAATCATCGGAGAAACTTCCGTCACCGGTGCCATTTCCGATCAAAAGCTTTCTATTTGTCAGAATCATCTCTCTTTTAAATATAAAAATAGCCTTCTTCTTTCTTCTTTCTTCTTTCTTCCTCCTCCTTATTTTACTCATCAATTAGCTCTCTGGCTGCCACGTGTGCTTCCCATCCCAGTACTGTATTTTTTTAAAGAAATTAATTCTTTTATTAGTTTCCCATTCTTCCTCTTGCTACAACACAGAGCAAGAAGCATGAGCTAAAAATGAAGCTCGTGTCTGGGTGGAAACCAATTTTGCTTGGCATCGTCAATTTCAAAAGGGGTAGAGTTTTGATCAGTCTTTGAACCATTTTTCAGAACCCTAATGGTACACTTTTATCTCCGTCTCTCTTTACATTGCTTCTCTGATTTTTGTTTGTTGCTTTCTAATTACAGAGGATAATAAGATTTTTATGAATCTGGGTCTCTATCTTACTACTATTACCCATTAAACAATTGCAAAAGCTCGCTTTTTTTTAGTGTTTAGAAAGCAAAAAGGTGTTGACTTGAGAGGTTTTTTTTGCGCACTAACTCGATTCCACAAAAGCTGAGAGTTTCGAGTCTCTAACGTCTGAGTGGTTTTTTTGGTATTTGAAGGAGCTTCTGACTTTGATGTGGAGGTAATCATATGAGGTTGAGAGTGGGTTGGGGAAAGATGAAGGATATGAGTGAGTGAGTGTTGAATCTGTGAACACAGATCTCCACTTTGCACCTACTATAATGGGCACTCAATTACTTCCTCCACCATTCCCTCACACTTAATGAGAAAGTGACAGGTCAAGCATATCTCTTCTCTCAACAAAATCATTCAGGATTTCAGTTCTGATTATATTTTGCTTTGTAATGGTGGTTAATTTCAGTGACTCCATGACTTGACCTTCCTCTATTTTTCACTTTCTGAAACAGGAAGCTGCTGAAATTGAGAAGATGAAGTGGTTTCTTCTTATGCTCATCATCTGCGAGGCAGTTCCTTTACAAGGACTCACTGCAAATGTCTCTGCAAGACCCCAAATTGTGAACATCGGTGCGGTTTTCACATTCAGTTCTCTCATCGGTAAAGTCATCAAAGTTGCTATGGATGCTGCTGTTGAAGACGTAAATGCTAGCCCAAGCATTCTTAACACCACTACACTTAGGATCATCATGCATGACACAAAATTCAATGGATTCATGAGCATCATGGAACGTAAGTGAGACTGCTATTATGTGTTTGTCTGTCGAAGTTCAATCGTTTCCTTTTTATGTTTTGCTCATGGATAATTCAAAAAGTCTCTTCTCCTCTAGTCTTCTTTACCTTTGAATCAACTTTTAATGTTCGTTTTTCTGTCTTGGATTGTTCCGCTCTCTACTTTTGTTTATCATACTGCAGCATGTTAGTATCCTCATGTCCATATTCTGGTATTCGGTTTACTGACTGATTGGTTTATGTTTCACATTAAAGCTCTACGGTTCATGGAGTCTGAGACAGTGGCCATAATTGGCCCTCAGAGATCAACGACCGCCCGTGTAGTAGCTCATGTTGCAACAGAACTAAAAATTCCTATACTATCCTTCTCTGCCACAGACCCAACTATGTCTCCGCTGCAGTACCCTTTCTTCATCAGAACTTCACAAAATGATCTCTTCCAGATGGCCGCCATAGCAGACATTGTTCACTTCTATGGTTGGAGAGAGGTTGTAGCAATATACGGCGATGATGATTATGGCCGAAATGGGGTAGCTTCCTTGGGAGACAGATTAGCGGAGAAGCGCTGCAGAATCTCATACAAAGCAGCTTTGCCCCCTGAACCTACCAGAGAGAACATCACCGACTTGCTGATTAAGGTAGCTTTGAGTGAGTCAAGGATCATTGTCATTCACGCTTCATTCCTCTGGGGACTAGAGGTGTTCACTGTGGCTCAGAATCTTGGTATGATGAGCACTGGTTACGTGTGGATTGCTACCAACTGGCTTTCTACAATCATAGATACAGACTCTCCTCTGCCATTGGACACCATCAATAACATTCAAGGCGTCATTGCACTGCGCCTGCACACTCCCAACTCTATCATGAAGCAGAACTTCGTTCAAAGGTGGCATAACTTAACTCATGTTGGGCTGAACACTTATGGACTGTATGCTTATGACACTGTCTGGCTGCTTGCTCACGCCATTGATGATTTCTTCCAAAAAGGTGGGAATGTTTCTTTTTCGAAGAATCCGATTATATCTGAGCTTGGGGGTGGAAACTTGCACCTTGATGCTCTGAAAGTCTTTGATGGGGGAAAGATATTTCTTGAGAGCATCTTACAGGTTGATAGAATTGGCTTAACCGGTAGGATGAAGTTTACTAGAGACAGGAACCTCGTAAATCCATCATTTGATGTGCTTAATGTCATTGGAACTGGTTACACCACAATTGGTTACTGGTATAATCATTTAGGCTTGTCTGTGATGCCGGCTGATGAGCTGGAGAACACATCTTTTTCGGGACAGAAGCTTCGTAGTGTTATCTGGCCAGGACATACAACACAAATTCCCCGTGGATGGGTGTTCTCGAACAATGGAAGGCATTTGAGGATTGGAGTTCCAAATCGTTACAGGTTCGAAGAGGTAGTGTCAGTTAAAAGAAACGGGATGATCACTGGCTTCTGTGTCGATGTCTTCATTGCCGCTATCAACTTATTACCTTACGCAGTCCCATTTGAGCTTGTAGCTTTTGGGAATGGTCATGACAATCCAAGTAACTCTGAGCTTGTGCGCTTGATAACGGCTGGGGTGAGTACATAAGCACTCTTTTAGAACTTGTTATGTTAATGGCTCTGTTGGTGGGTGTATTTTACATGTTTTGTGGATCAAACCTTTTTTACACAGGTTTATGATGCAGGTGTTGGTGATATCACCATCATAACAGAGAGAACCAAAATAGCAGATTTTACTCAGCCGTATGTGGAGTCAGGGCTAGTGGTGGTGGCTCCTATTCGGAAGTTGGGTACCAGTGCTATGGCGTTCTTGAGGCCGTTCACACCCCAGATGTGGCTTATTGCAGCTGCGTCTTTCCTCATAGTCGGTGCTGTCATCTGGTGTCTAGAGCACAAACACAATGACGAGTTTCGAGGCCCTCCTCGTAGACAAGTTATTACTACTTTCTGGTGAAAGCTCCAACTGGATGAACTCAATTCCAAACACTTTACATTTTTTTCATTTCTTTTTTCTCTAAAATATTTCGTTGTTTGCAGGTTCAGCTTTTCAACTCTTTTTTTCTCGCATAGTAAGTGTTTTGTTGGTTTGTTGTTTTCCAATTTCAAAACTGGCAAGAAGGTGTCCAATGTTCTCTGCTGAATTTATACAGGAGAGACTACCACCAGCAACCTTGGAAGAATGGTGTTGATAATATGGCTATTCGTAGTTCTCATAATTAACTCAAGTTATACCGCGAGCCTCACGTCAATCCTCACAGTTCATCAGCTGTCTTCGCCAATCAAAGGCATAGAAACTTTGCAAACAAACCATGATCCTATTGGGTATCCACAAGGCTCCTTTGTCAGAGACTATCTGGTCCACGAACTCAATATCCATGAGTCAAGACTTGTCCCTCTTCGCTCTCCAGAGGAATATGATAAGGCCTTGAGAGATGGTCCAGGAAAAGGTGGTGTTGCTGCTGTTGTTGATGAACGTGCTTACATAGAGCTTTTTCTCTCAAACAGATGTGAGTTCGGCATAGTTGGTCAAGAGTTCACCAAAAACGGATGGGGATTTGTGAGTATCGTTCTGAGTATGTTGTCACTGCATATAGATATATCCTTACTGCTTTAATGACCAACAGTAGCCTGCAGAATATTTTAGAATTTGATAATGTGATAGGATGATGATAAGTATTTTTTCTCTCCCACTGTTCAGGCATTTCCGCGTAACTCGCCTTTGGCGGTGGATGTCTCCGCGGCAATTTTGCAGCTATCAGAAAATGGAGATATGCAGAGAATTCGGGACAAATGGTTGCTGAGGAAAGCATGCTCTCTGCAAGGCGCAGAGATAGAAGTGGACAGGCTGGAGCTTAAGAGCTTTTGGGGATTGTTTGTTGTGTGTGGAGTGGCATGCGTTCTTGCTCTAGCAGTGTATACAGTGTTGATGATACGTCAGTTTGGACGACAATGCCCTGAAGAAGCAGAAGGGTCAATTAGAAGAAAAAGCTCACCATCCGCACGTATCCACTCCTTTCTCTCCTTTGTGAAGGAAAAAGAAGAAGACGCCAAGGCTCGGTCCTCTAGGGAAAGGCAGCTTGAAGATATCTCAGCTAATGGTTCAAGTCACTGCAACTAAAGTATTTCCAATAAATTTAATGCACCAGAGAGACCTCATGATGACTCTAGTATGTACTTAATCCCTCTTTGTTGCTACATTTGAGATCAAACTCTGCTTGTATTCAGTCTCATGGTTATTTTGACTAGTATCTCTAAAGATGAACAACAAAAAATAAAAACTTGGTAATGTCTATTTCTCATCTCATGGTTACAAAAGTGAAGAGCTCCCAATTTGCAGCTACAACACCAAGAATCCAGTAAAGCTTTATACAGCCTGAGGAAGCATTATAGAAGCCCAAACTAATGGTACGGATTTGTTATTATTAATGTGCTCAACTTCAAATACAGCAGGAATATTGAAAAAGACAAACAGTGAAAAGAAAGTCATCCATCAGAGAGAAACGAAGCTGCCATGTCTTGCTGTTTTGCACCGACAGAAAAGAACTCAGAGATAACTTCAAGGGGCATTCCCTTCGTCTCCGGCACCTTGATGTACACGAAAACCCACGCGACAGCGCAGACAAATGCATAAATGCCAAAGACTCCCGCGAGGCCAAGGGATTTCAGCATGACTGGGAGAGTGTAAGTGACGATTATGTCACAGATCCAGAAAGTGAGGGCACAGATGGTGATGCAGAGACCGCGCACAGAGGTAGGGAAGATCTCTGAGCATAGGATGTTTGGGATTGCCCCAAAACCCATCACAAAACAACTTAGGTACACCATAACGCTGGCTGTTGATATCAACGCGTTTGCTGTGCCTCCAAGCTTAACCAAGCTTCCTATCACCAGCGTTACCAGCGACAGTATTAGAATGGGGATAGTGGAGAGCATCAGAGACCTGCAATCACGCTTTTGGTATTGTTACTTTCTCAAATTATATTATTCAGCTGGAAAAAAGACAAGAAAAAGCAGAGAAAACTCGCCTTCTGCCAGCTACATCCATTAACCTCATGGAAACAAGAATGCAGGGAAGCATCAAGAGTGTGGTTAAGGCGCTTATGAGGAGTGATGCAGACTCTGCACCTATTCCAAGGTTTGTCAAAAGACTTGACACACCTGTTTCTTCCAATATTTGAGGAGTATAATACATCACTCCATTAATTCCTGCAAACTGCAAACATACTTCCTTTCCATTATTTTCTTCTTTATTTTTTTGGTGTCTTTACTTTTTACAGAAAAGGTATAAAAATACATCACCTGTTGCAGTATTTGAAGCCCAACTCCAACAATTAAAGCTCTCTTAACCCCTGGTTCTTTTAGCTCCCTCCAGCCTGGACTATTCTTAACCTCCTGTGGCAACATTGCAGTCTCTCCTTTACCTCCAGGCATCATCGAAGCTTGGCTCACGAGTGCAGCAGCCTGAACGTATCCATTCTCCTGATCAGGAGCATCAGCTTCTGGGTGGAACGAGAGAAGTGATCCACGTCGTGAAAAAGGAATGTTGTTGGTGTTGTTGTTGGCGGTTTCCTCGTGAATATACATTCTCTGTAACCCTCCATTGACTCTCTTACCATCTGCACCAACCTTGTCGTTATACTTCCATGCCAATTGCCATCCACCGCCTATGCTTGTAGCTGTCGCTGTCTCACCCACGTTTGCCATAAACAAGCTGCTCTGTCGCCTATGCATGGTCCCAACTGTTCGCTGGTTGCAGTCATCCGGCTCAGTAGTTGGCGAAGAAAGCAGAGGACTGTTCAAGTTTTCATCTTGGTCAGAGCTGTCTTCATTGTTTCTCTCTGGATCCCACTGAGACTCTTGCCTTCCCATCATTCCAAGTATACTTCCCATATTGGGGAAGACCATGCTGCGCTGTGATCCGTTTATGTTCTCAGAAGGGAGTTTCTCATGAATACTACCAAAGAGAGTGACAAGTGGGTCCATGAGGGATCCGCCACGCTGTAACATGCTGCCTTGTCGGGATGCCAAAGCCAGGGAACTCTGTCCTTTCACTGGCTTAGCCATCCATGACTGTCCATCCTCTGGACCGTATAGTTTTATCTGATCTTTCCTCGGCAGTTCATGTCCACTCTCGCTTTCCTCGTTGTCCGGTCCAATCACATATTCTTCTATCGACGTGTCTTTTCCCACCCCAAGCCCTTCAACCAGCAGAGCAAGCTCGCCTAGATCACACACACCGAGTTAGTCTAAGTTAAAAGTCGATAATCTAGAGGTCTTAGTGTTCATCAAGACAAACCTGAAACATCTTCTCTGCCACGGAGTCTCTGCAAAACCTGTCTAGCTTCATTCATCCGGCCTTTGCTAACAAGCCATCTTGGAGATTCAGGCAAGAAGAAAGCCGCAAGTACAAAATAGGCAATGGACGGAATTGACAAAACTCCGAGCATGAGTCTCCAGCTCGGCGATTCTTGAAGTGACATCCCAAACACAAGACAGTATGACAAAAACATGCCACCGGATCCACAGAACTGCGGGAAAGTGTTGAGTAATCCTCTGATCTCAGAAGGTGCGGTCTCAGAGATGTAGATTGGGACGAGAGTGACAGCGAGACCGATCCCAAACCCATCAAGCAGCCTTGCGAAAAGGAGAACATAGACATTGGGAGACCAAAACATAACGATGCTACTCAGAAAATAGAGAAGAGAGGAGAGTATAAGCATGGAACGCCTTCCTACTTTGTCAGAGACAGGACCAGAGAAAGTTGTGATCAAAGTGGCTCCGATGAGAGACATTGCTACGATGAGTCCTTCTATCTTTGGTTCTTTCTCCAAATGAAATTCTTTCTTGATGTAAATTACAGCTCCTGCAACAAAAATATAGAATCAACGTCTTGTATAGTTTCATGTGAAGTTATAAACAACGAAGAGAAGACAGAGAAACACCTGCAATGGTGGCATTGTCCCAGCCCTGCAACATGTTCCCTATTGCAGCGGCCAAAGCAACAAGCACTACACTCCTCATCTTTTTTAAAAGTGATTTTACTTCATACAAATCAATAATAATCTTGTTGATAGAACATCATACGTTTCTTTTCCTTCCGAGCAGAGAATTATCCAATGTCCTTCGAGAGAGAAGAAATAACAAAGTGTTGTTAATCTGATGGTTATTACCCTTAAATTATGCGATTTAACAACAACAAAAAAGAACGAGTTGTTAAAGATGTTTTGTGTGTTTGTTTCTTTCCAACTAAGAAAAACAAGTATTAAAGTGATTAATCAGAAGCATGCAGCATTTTGAGAAGTGGTAATAAGAGTTGGTCAAGACGAGAGATCAAAGGAGAATGTGACATCTCTATTTTTGACCGCTTCTTATGTGTTTTCTCTAATTAATTACCCAAATAATTTTTAAAAAAAAAACAGACACACATCTTACCACAACTTACCCGCCTAACAGTCAATAAACTAACTAATAATGGCTCATTAATCCAGCACGTGAAAAGCCCATTTAAGCTCTTGAGTTTGAAACCTATACTCGATCAATCGTGTTGAAAGAAAGTAAGAAACAATGGCCCGAGTAACGTGAAAAGCCCATTTAACTAATGCTCGTTGCACACGTGACCAGAATTTGTGACTTATCTTTAAAATCGGACCGGGTGCTAAACCGATTTGATTTTAAACTTTGGCTTTTAAAAAAAAAAAAACGGAATTAAACGGTTGAAGTCGATGCCGGTTCTTAATAAAATGATAAAACCCAAACCGACTCCATCGTCTTCTTCCCGCAACTTGATTAATCTGCTTTCCCAATTATCTCATCGGAGAAGTACTGTGAAACCCTAGACAAATCACAGGTAAGTCCTCGTGCAGAAATTCACAGTGAAATCTCGATTTTATGGTCTATATTCTCTGATTTTGATCGGATAACCTCGAATTCTATGTTTTCTTTGGGGCTGTTTGGCTTTTAATCTTGTATTTCAAAACCCTCAAGATTTGTTATTTTTGAAGATCTTGGGCAGTGATGCAAAGTTCGAAGATTCCACCGTTTACTGAACCAAAGAGAAAGAAGATAGCTACTCCAAAACAACCATTGACCCAATTACCACCACGAATCGGGAAAAAGACTTCGACGAGGGGAAAATCGGAACAGGTTTATGCAATTTCACATCAACTGGAGATGTCTCCAAATTCAGATTCATCTTCAGGAAACGAGTATAGAGCACTGAGGCGTAAGTATTTGCTGCTAGAGGAAGACAGTTTCGCATTGGAGAGAGAATTAAAGGAAGCTGAGGATGAGGTTAAAGCACTTGAAGATGAGAAACTTGAGCTCTTGGACAAACTCGTTGTAATGGAAGGTTTAGTTGATCCTTGATTCTACCCTAAAGCACTTATCTTTTGTTTGTGGCCTATTCATATGTACAAACCGTCTTAAACAGTAAAATTGTTTGTGCTTACATAACTTATTAGCCTGTTGTGTGTGGAGATGGTATAGAAAACTGTGAATCTCACTTTGTTGTGTCTTTCCAGTTGATCAAAATTACTATGGTGTTTGCTATGAGACCGATGGCTTAAAGCCTTAAATTCTATTGTTCACCACTAGTCACGGACTTGTTTTATTGTGTGCAAGCATCTGCTTTAGCCGGGATTTTGGCGAAATCCGGATGCTAGTGCTGAATCCGAACAAAATTAGAATGACAAAAATCGTTTTTTTGCACCACGTGTCCCTCATCCACATTAGAATGATAGATGAACTGCAACGTGTGGTTGAGAATCAATTCACCGCTTCAGACTCTGTTTTAGACCAAAGTCGAGTGCTTTCTTCTTCTTTTCTTCTGAAGCATATATGGCCGCGTCTCTAACATCTCTTCCGGCCATTTTTGGTCTGAGCCATGGTGATGAGTGTTGCAATCGTACACCCACCAAATCACCATTTCCAGGCCATCATCTGGCCGCAAAGAGGAGCGTAATGGGCCACTCGCTGCTCTACGAAAGTAGTTCAGTAAGGAGATTGGTCGTTACGGCGGCGACGGAGGGATCTAAAAAATCTAAAGAAAGTGAACCGTCTTGGGCGAATCCTGACTCAGATGAGCCACCTCCTTGGGCTAGAAACGAAGGTGGTTCTTCTACGTCCCAAGACAGCTTTGAGATTCCCTTCTATGTTTATCTGCTAGCCTCCGCGATCACTGCCATTGCTGCTGTATGATTCTTCTCTCTGTCACCCTCCTTTTTCTTTTAATCGCCGATTCAATATCAAATCTTTATGAATCTTTTGGTCAAAATGTAGATTGGTTCTATTTTCGAGTACTCAAGCAAGAATCCAGTTTTTGGTGTCTTGGGCTCTGACAGCATCTTTTATACTCCTGTGCTTGGATTCTTTGCTCTTACTGGAATCCCCACTTCTGTGAGTTCCTTGTCTCTCTCTCTTCTTTTTGTCCATTTGATCTCTGTCAGCTGAAAAGTGGATTTTTGCGTGTATAGGTATTCTTGTGGTTCAAATCCGTTGAAGCTGCTAATAAGGAAGCTCAAGAACAAGATAAGAGAGATGGCTTTCTATAAAACCCCCTTTTCTGTGTTTCTACAACTCATATAGTGATTGTTGTCCTCCACATACTTTGCATATAATTCTGCATTTTCAAAGGAGTTTGCTTGCTTCTATTCACCGTGTATCACCCGCGAGATTTTGTTTGTAATTCTAACAATATGCCATGTTCCAATGAGTAAACCTGCAATCTAATGATCAGCTCCACATTCCCAAGGTAATTGGAAGCATCTGAATTGTCCTCTCTTTGATTTGTCCCTCTGACAGATATGGATCAACAAACAATCAAAGAGCGATATGCCATCCCGCGAATAAAATGTCTGAAGCTAATGGTAATATCACCATTTGCTGAATGTGAATGGCTATACTGATACGATTTGGTGGAGAACATTGCCTGCTTTCATTTGTTGGTTTGGAGTCAGAATATCAGTTGAAAGTTCCTTGGTTCTTGAAGAAAGTATCAGATGAAAGAGGGTCTATTACTAATAGACTGATTGTGGTTTGCGCAAAGGCTGTTTTCTGGGAATGGTCACACACAAAATCATGTGTTTTAGTTTGGTCTGTATGTGAATGTGAGGTTTCCAGCTGAACCATAAGTCAAGCTATAGGCTCAATTTAGCAGGAGTGATCGATCCCTTCGGAAGATATCTAATGGTATGCAAAAAATGTTTAAAATAGATTAAAATAAATGTCAATTTGGCCCAAAATGATTAAGATATAGTTATGAGCTTTAATGCCTTAAACTTTGGAAAAAATTATTACGGATCAATTGAGAAAGAATGAATCTTGTCGGATTCTTAAAAGATGGGTTGTTTTAAAAAGTTGGGTGGTTTAAAGATTAGTTATTTGGGCTTCCCAAAGTGAGAGAAGGTAGATAGATCTAAGTAGAATCTTCCATTGAGGCGTCGTCGTTCATCTGTGAAGCGGACAAACCAAAGAAAATCCGCCGGAGCTGGAGATATGGGCGGATCCAAAGAGTTCAGAGCTTCGGAAGATTCAAACTTGTTCCACTCCATCATCGCCATAACCATCTGGCTTGGCGCCATTCACTTCAACGTCGCTCTTGTTCTCTTTTCTCTCATTTTCCTTCCTCCTTCTCTCTCTCTCATGTATATACCCTCTCTCTTTCTCTCTGGCTCTATCTCTCTCTCTTTGCTTTTACGCGTCTCAAATTAAGACTCTTTGATATCCTCTGTTTTCAGGGTCTTGAGCTTGCTCTCTCTGTTTATCTTCATCCCAATTGATCACCGTAGCAAATACGGTCGTAAGTTAGCTAGGTACTTCTTCTTCTTCTTCTTCTCTATTCCTTTTATTTGATGATTCGTTTTTCTTATCGGTCTATTTGTTTGACCAGATACATATGCAAGCATGCCTGTAGTTATTTCCCTGTCTCTCTCCACGTCGAGGATTACGAAGCTTTTCAACCTGATCGTGCGTATGGTCTGTCACACAATCTTCTTCTTACTCCAAAGTATCAAACTTTAAGATGGGTTTGTGATGTCGTTGACTTTTTTTAACCTGTGATTACAGTTTTTGGTTTTGAACCACATTCGGTGTTGCCGATTGGAGTTGTTGCGCTTTGTGATCTCACAGGGTTTATGCCTCTTACTAAGATCAAAGTTCTTGCTAGTTCTGCTGTGAGTTCATGCTGCATGCTGCTTAGTCTCTTTGTGTTTCCTTAAGCTTGTCCCGATAACTCACTGTTTTGCAAAATTGATTTTAGATTTTCTACACTCCATTTCTAAGGCACATATGGACATGGTTAGGGCTCACCCCAGCTTCTAGGAAGAATTTCACTTCCCTTTTGGATTCTGGCTATAGTTGTGTTCTTGTACCTGGTGGTGTGCAGGAGACTTTTCATATGAAACATGACCTTGAGGTAACTTTGTTCTAGCTCACTTAGTAGCATTCAATTTTGCTTTGATGGAATCATATTCTTCTTAGGAATTTTGATTTCTTAGATAGTTACAAGTTTTGACTACTTGAATTATAGCTATTCATATTGCTGATATCTGATATATATAGAGTTTGCAAACCGTAGATGAAAGGGAGTGTGTCTCCTGCAACATTCTGTTAATTTGCTTATTGAGCTGTATCTCATATTGCAGACCATCTTCCTTTCATCGAGAAGAGGATTTGTGCGCATAGCCATAGAACATGGGCGACCTCTGGTTCCAGTTTTCTGCTTTGGTCAGGTAGGGCGACAAGGTGTTATGCTCTATGTAGTTGTCTTCATGTACCTGAATCTTTCAAACTGATTAGTGGGATTCAGATATTTTACTGTTTCTGCTTTCCAGTTGTGTGTGTCATGTATTTTGCTTCTTACGCAGGCACATGTGTACAAATGGTGGAAGCCGGATTCGGATCTCTATCTTAAATTATCAAGAGCAATCAGGTTTACCCCGATCTGCTTCTGGGGAGTTTTTGGGTAAGCGTAAACCTTTTTGGTTTAGTTCCTTTAGATACATTTTGCCTATAAAAATCTTGAAGGTGGTATTTGTTCCCAATTTTCTTGTAGATCCCCATTACCGTATCGACAGCCTATGCATGTGGTAGTTGGTAAACCAATAGAAGTTACAAAAACTCTGCAGCCAACTGATGAAGAGGTTAGTAGTCTCCTTGTACATTACCTTGTAACATCTTCGTAGGATTGTATCAAGATGGAATTGTCGATTACTAGATGTTACTGTGTAGAAAATGCTTACTTGTAAGTGCATTCATCCACACTTGTGGTGTCTTTTTGCATCTCAGATTGCTAAGTTACATGGACAGTTTGTGGAAGCGCTCAAGGATCTGTTTGAGAGGCACAAGGCCCGAGCAGGCTATTCTGATCTTGAGTTGAACATTCTTTGAACATAATCTCCAATGGAAATATTACGTTTGTATTATCCTTTTTTATTTGTTACCTTGAAGCTGGATATGGATACACTTTACCTGTACGTCTTTAACATTGAGTGTTGTAGTAGTAATGGAATACGGTTCTTCTGGTATAGCCTGCAAATTACATGTTATCCTGGGAAGTCTTATTGGTAGAGTGACTAGAGGAATGTGATATAAGAGTAAGTGATAAAATTTTGGAGGGTGCCAAAAAAAATGAAAGAAATTGATTCTTGTAGTCGGCTAAAAAACATAAGAAATACATTTTGCAGTAGCTTAGTCGCACATATATGTATAATTCCAATTAAGAATGGACTAGTTATATATATATATATATATATATATAAGGGAGTGTTGCACTATATAACACACTTTCTCACAGGAATGGACTAGTTATATATGATACAATTTCAAAATTTGGTTGCCCTTAAACATCAGTAAAAGATAGATGTGTGATTAAATAACATTTTAGTGGTTAAATAGGAAAAAGAAGTAAATAAAATAAATAAAAAAGCTTAGAAACTACTTTGTCATCGAAGTTAGAGTCCTATATATATGGTGGTTGATACACGGAAGAGCTCTTTAGATAACTAATATCTAACAGTTAGATTAACTAATATCTAACAGTTAGATTAACTAATTTTGTTCCGTGTATCATATTGTGACACGTCTGTTTACACGTCATAAGATGATCAGCATTGGTTGAGTTTCTATGTTCACATTAGTTTCTCTCGTGTTCCAAGCAGCTTTCAAATACAAAAGAAAAAATAAACTAGTCAATAAATTAAAAAGCTCCCAAGAAAACGACATGAAAACTAAAACAACACGAAATGGAAAATGCCTCTTATTAATAAAAAAGCTGACTTCCCTTAAAAACTTAACTACCCCACCCACCTTTTTCCCACCACTTCCTAACATCTTTTTCACTCTTTTCATTTTCTTTGTCAACTCTTTTTATTTTTTATTATTGAAAAAAAAAAAATTAAGCATTCTCTATCTCTCTTTTGTCTCTATCTGGTTTCTGCGTTTTTTGCTCTGTTCTCTGTTGTGTTGTTGTTGTAAACCGTCGATGAGTGATCGGAATCTGAAAAAGTCTCTCGCCGGAAAAAGCAATCGCCAGGCCGACGAGAATTTGGATCTCTTCTCAGTCAACCGTGGGACTTCTTTGGATGGTATCATCATCTATCTATCATAGCCTCCATTGACTTTGTCTTTTGCTTTGCTACAACAACACATTGAAATTTTCATCCAAAAAAAAAAAAAAACACATAGAACTTGATCTTCCGTTTTATTTAGATTTTGCTGTCTTCCTAGAAAAACAAATCCTTTGGTCATCGGTTTCCACTATTTTCTTCAATTTGCTAGGAATTTTTTACAAGTAACTGATTTATGTGATATATCTGATAATTGATGATGCACCAGTTTCAACATTAATCAGCTTTCAATCATTCAACCAATTACTATTGTTTCTATATTAATGTGATGAAGCATGTGGTTTGCAGTTTTGTTTAAACCAGGAAGAGAGCAAGCTAAAGTTACTAAGCCTGAAGCTGATGATAAGAAGAAACATGCAAATGACCAGTATATTATTTCATATATAGAATCCCTCATTTGTCTTATTTATACACAATTTATATATAATATCCCTAAAATAGACAATGTAATTAAACAAGTTATAATCTTTGTTGCTTAGGCTATACTCCATTCCAGAAGTTCCATTAGGAGCTCTTTCTAGACTGGTTCTAGAAGCTAGAAACGCAACTTCGAAGCTTCAGTCCATTTCTACTACAAGGGCTGTTTCAAGGGTATGATATAGCAAATATTTGGCTATAATAATTCATGTTATCATATAATTAAAGAGGTTTATGTAAGACTTTTAATCTTTTTCTAGCAGAGCGAGACTGATCCATCTTCAAGACCAACGAGAAGTAGTTCAGCTATTCGTCCATCAAAAATTCCCACTATCAGATCTGTTTCAGCCCCCAAGAAAACAACAACAACTTCAGCTTCAGTTTCGGTTTCTTCTCCAAAGAGAACAGTCTCTCGATCTTTAACTCCCTCATCACGCAAAACACCATCACCATCTTCAACCCCTAAAAGAATCAGTACTACTACTTCAACCACTCCTTCCTTTAAACAAGCTGGAGACACTCAACGATCAAGATCGTTGACTCCAAGGTCAAAACCCCTGATTGCAGCAAATGCAAGTAAGACCATTGTTCGTTCTGCGTCTGTGTCATCACGAGGGTGTGTTCGTCCTGATGGATGCACACCAGTTTCAGCAACACCTCGGACACCGCCAACAGTAAAAGAAACAGTCACTCTAGCGTTCGGTAGACCAGTGGGGAATGTTAATTCGCCAAAACGGAACACCTCGCCGGATGTTACAAGAACGAGGCCTAAAGGGCGCTCTGCTTCTCCCTCTCTGATTCCAACTTTTTCAGGCGTCTCGCATACAGCAGCAACTACCAAGTCCGTAAAGCCATCTGCAACTGTTGCGGATTCAACTAGGTCAGGAAGGAAATTGTCAAGAGCTTCGGTTCAAATGGCTATCAATCACTTGGTAACCTTCTCTTGTCATTATTTTTAACCGAATATTTTAGTCATTTAGAACGTTTATAATAGTGGTTAATAAGATAGTAATGTTATTTTATGAGGTTTTGCTTGACGATACTAGTGTCACTTCATATGCAGGACGTGGCACGAAATGGTAAAGTTAGTACACATGCGTTTTCAAGCACAATGTTGTACCCACACAGCATCAGATCTTCTTCTTCGGGTATAAGAAAGCGATATGGTACTAGTAGTGAAGGAAGCCGCAGCAGCAACCAGGAAGAGGAAGAAGGAAGAAGCTTAACGAAAGAAGGAGATAACACTGAGAATAAGAACGATAGTGCTCGTTACGACGCACTCTTGAATGTTAAAGATGTTAAGGATACAAACTGGCTACTTAACATTGATGATGAAACTCATCATTCTCTCATCTTCGACAATGCTTTCGACTCTCCTCCTGACCTATTCTCTCCTCTTTGACTCTTTTTTTTTTATATTTTTTTTTCCCAAATTGTTGTAGTTCTAAACAAGAGAGCTGCTTGCAAAATAATACTTCTTCACTTTTTTTTTTTTATGCAGTGAAAGAGAAAAAAAAATGTAATGTTTATTAATGGAACTATTCCTATGTGAAATTATGTGTTTGAAGCGTTTCTTGTAACAAAATTAGTTATTTGTTGGAACTGTGATTAGTTAATCATAATAGGAATTTGTGATTATAAAAAGGAGAACGTCTTGTGACTTATATGAAACCTTAGCCAATTCAGCTTTTACAAGAGTCTCATATGGTATCCGTCTCTAAGTGGTCCAGTTTATTCACAAGGAATCAACTTGTAATGGTTAGTAACGATGCACAAATTACCAAATAGATAACAAACCAAATAGTACATTAACGCGAATTTATGTTTTAACGTTTTGTAGAAAAGAAAGAAGAAAAATTACATTATTTTTTACACTCTCCATCGTGGTAGTATCAAATACACAATCCAAAATTCTAAATAAATATAACAGCAAAGAGAATAATAATAAATAGTTAAGGAAAAAAAATAAAAGAGAAACGAACCCGTCTCCTTTGGATGGAGCCGGTTTAGAAAGGTAGTAGTGTACCGTGTGTTAAAACTCTCTAACGTCCCTTAGGATTCATGATTTGAGAAAACACAGCACTTGGAGTGAGTCCATCTGAATCTTCGCTGGCCAAACTCCGACCACCGATGCTCATGTCTATTCCACTGCTCCTCGAGTCCGTCACGTTTCCTTCATACACATCAGAACTCTTGTCGTTCTTCCCTTTACAGTTTCCATCATCGTACTTGATCTCATCCATGTCCATGTCACTGCATATTCCTTTCCCGCTCTCCTCTGCGCTCTCCTGGAGCTGCAACGCAAATTCTAAGTTCCATAGAACATCTCCCATCGACGGTCTCTCAATGCCCTGGTCTAGTACACACTTCATGGCGGTCTCAGCAAACTTTTTGAAGCATTCTGGAGTGATTTTGCCCTTGAGATACGGATCAACGATCTGATCAAGCATGCCTTTCTTGTAGCAGTATGGTGCCCACTCAGCTAAGCTCACTTGTTCCTTTGCCAGTGTCGGGTTCAAGGCTGGTCGCGCGCAGAGAGCTTCGAATAGAACGACACCAAAGGAGTAGACATCGGATTTCTCAGTCAGTTGCTGCCGTCTGAAATACTCTGGGTCAAGATAACCAAAACTTCCTTTCACCACCGTGCTTACATGTGTGTGGTCTAGTGTAGGACCAGTCTTTGAGAGCCCAAAATCAGAGACCTTAGCCACCCATTTCTCATCCAAGAGAATGTTTGTTGTCTTCACATCTCTGTGGATGATCGTGTGTTTTGCACCAGTGTGTAGATAGTGTAAACCTCGGGCTGCCCCGATGCATATCTCAAGACGTTGCTTCCATGGAAGAGGAGAATTCTGGGTTTTGTAGAGATGCTCTCGCATTGTCCCATGAGCCATGTAATCATACACTAGGATCATTTCGCAGTTCTCTTCACAGTATCCAATCAGAGACACAAGGTGACGGTGTCTAAGCTTCGAAAGCATTTCAATCTCAGTCTGGAACTCGTGTACACCTTGCTCAGACATTGGGTTGCCTCGCTTGATGGCTACCTTTGTAGTTCCGCCATCAATTTCTCCTCTGTAAACCTTTCCGAAACCTCCAACACCAAGCACCCGGGACTCATCAAAGTTTTTAGTGGCTGATTTGATCTCAGCAAAGGAGAAGTGACGGCATAGATTTGACGGAAGGGACGACGCATAACTTCCTGTGGTGTTTGTCTTAGCAGAGCCAGCAGAATGTGAGTTTCCATACAGAGACAGAGGAAGCCACCCTGATGTTGCATCACTTGCAGGCTGGTAATCACCACGCTTACGTCTGCGATAAGCACCAAATACACAGAAACCAATGATAAGGGCCAGAACAACCGCACCACTGGCTGCACCTGCAACAATAGCTGTATGGCTATTTGATTTCCCACTGCGCGGGCGTAGGACTTTGGATGGATCTGCAGTCACCCGTGGACCAGGTATAGGATTGGGACCTGCCAAATTACCATCAGAGGTATTCATCTTGAATATTTCTACTCCATTGAGAATAGAATCATAATATTCCGGCTTGTCCCTCTGGTTAGGATGAAGAGCAAGCCACAGATCTTGTTGTCCCTTCCCCTCCGGAGGATTCACCACGTAATCTTTATGAAACGGAATCCCGTTTCCATTCGTCCAGGCAATCACATCAGCTTCAGGCTCAGCTGTTTGATTGTTGAGGTAGATTGTAAACACCCTTTGGTTGACCTTAGTGATGTTGGAAGAAACCTCACAGAAATGAAGCCTAACAAGGTAAGCGAACCCAGAGTCAATGCTGAAAAGCCAAGTAAGATTGTAGTTGATATTGATTTGAGCTGTTGGACCCATGGACCTAGCGGTTGAATAAACATCCACAGGAGCAACATATGTAGGAGTCCCCGTAGGATACTTAATCGTCATGTTAGGATCAGCAGTCTCTGGAATCCCAAGGCCTGCACCAAAAATGTAAGGCTGATCATCATACCACGATCGGAACAGACCCGTATCCGCGGAAGGCGAGATATCATTCCCTCCAACATTGAGCCTATAAACATTCTCAAGAGCGGTACTGTTATCAATGGTAACAGAACCAGATGATCCAACCATGACCAAAGTCCCATCAGTACTACTGTAAATATCAGGCATTGAAGTCACCTCAATCCCATTCACAAACGCATACGCATTAGCCGGACTTGATTCCGGTGTAAACGTCATGTTCAACGTTCCACCTTCAACATTGACAATGAACTCCTTGATGATGAAAGCGTAAGTCAACGCCTCCGCCGTTTGAGCAGCACTAAAGTTCTTGAGGAGAGTGTAAGGACCAGAGGAGACGGAGAATAAAGCGTTTGTAGCATTGAGACCATCGTATGAGTTGGGGTAGAAGTAGAGACGCACAAACTTACGACCTGAAGCTACAGGGAAAGAGTAAGTGAAAGGCGATCGGAAAACTCTAGCCGTCATGTAAGGAACTTCGGGAACAGAAGAATCTTGTGTTGACGCCGGCGATGTCTTGGAGTCTCCTGATGAAGATAAGAACTTGGATTTGACATCGGAGATCCATGTACGGTTATCTGTGTCGACGAGATCAGAAGCACCACCACAATTCAACAAGATTTTCTCTGTTGGAGAGTAATCAGCAGCTGAGATTGAAGTCGCTACAGATAACAGAAGAAGAAGAAGAGAGAGACGGAATCGTCCCTCCGTGATCTTCATCGATCAGAACAGTCACCGGAAAGCTCAGATCTATCAGAAAAAACAAAAATCAGAACTAGAAACTTCACAGATCTAAAAATGGAAAGAGCTAGAGGTACACTATGTTCATTTGATTACGAAACTAAGCTGAAGAAACTACGTAACAGATGAAATCGAAGTTTGATTTGAGTAGTAGAGAGAGAGAGAGTGAAGTGAAGAAGATGAAACAACATACCTGAAGAATCGGAGAAGAACCCTAAGCGATGAAATCGGAGAGTAATTGGAGAAGACAGAGATATTTTGGTGAAGAGAGAGAGAAGATGAGAAACTAAAATCAATTAATGAGTGGAGAGGTAAGTATAGTTAAGACGACAAAACGGACAGCATTGTTGCCTCCCTCTACGCGTTAACGTTATTTTAATTAAACCAAATTTTAGATTTATATAGTTATCGCTTTTTTAATTATAGAGGCAAATTGAGGCCGGCTTAGAGGAGATTAAGTGACGTTATTGCCCTTGGATTAACAGCTGTAATTACATGTCCGACCATTAGAAGGATAATGTTGATTGGTATGGTGTGGATTGGATGACAGTTCATATGTGAGTATATAATTAAAGAAAGAGAATTCTTTGTTTTTTTTGTCAACAAAGAAAGAAAGAGAATTTAAAAAAACGCGTATTTTTATGTGCGGTGGTGACTGGCTGACCGCTCGTGGCTCAGCTGGCCATCTAATTTTATATAAATGGAAAAGAGTGGGGCCCGTTTTGATTGTAACTCATTTGTTAGTTACGTAATGATGGGCTTTTTTATTTTTGTTTTGATTTAACCTCCTATGGTCCAGACAAAAAGTGGGCCTTGTCTACCTAATTTCTTGTACTGACCTACATAATATGTTCATGAATAAGGGAATTTCCAAGAGAGTGAGTGCTGCTAATTCACTGGAAGAGGAAGGAAAAGTACAAAACCTATGTGTTCGTATGCGACAAGATATATCTAGTGATGTATGGGATCAATGTACTAAATTACTTTTACTTTTACCAAGGATGTTTCTGCGCCATCTTTCTTCAAAATTTACCTCATTTTCTACAGCTTAGGAATCCTCATGAAACACAAACATGTGATCCCCAGTGAAAAAAAAAAAAAAACAAACATATGATCCCTTTGAACCACTTTTCTTTGTCTTCCATCTGCTTATACACCTAACGTCAAGCCCAGCATTGTTGTGACTATCATCCAAAAATGTACACACAACCTTCTTGCCGTCGTTAATCGTTCGTGAATATTCCAAAGTGTCGGTACACAAAAAATCCAAGAGAATTGCTGAAAAGAGGGGGAGTGGAAGTACCAAACTAAATGCGTTCGTATAATTGATACAAAAATTTGAAATTAAAGATTTAGAAACAAAACACAACAGGTTTTTGGTCGGGGAGACTGACGTACAAAATTTGACATTTCAACTTAGTAAACAAAAGAATTTTAAAATATTTATATAGGCGAGTTTGCGTATACATTAACCTTGTTTTGTCTGTCTTGTCTTCTTTGCAGGAGGAATCTGTATCCAAGTAGTTTTGACTCTTCTGTAATAGTATCCACTGATTATAACACAAAATCTCTAGTCGTCCCAGTCATGATCCCAGCCATCTCGGTTTGGAGCCCTTGCTGTTAAGCCATTGGAAGAGATGCTGACACTTTTTGCTGCACCGCCAGGCGATTTCACAGCATTATTCTCATCCCAATCATCATCCCAACCCTCGTCCCAGTCTGCTGTCTCCACGTCATGGACCCCTGACTCGCTATCCAAGCCTGGCCCTCCGCTCAATTCTAGCTCACGATAAGGCACTCCATTGCCTGCACGGCGATTCTTCCGGCACAGACAGAATGCCCATATTCCCCCAAAAATAATGACAGATACTATTAAGAAATAGGCACCATTGATGGGCGTCACTAGCTTTTCATATGAGGGAAAGTGGAATGGTAAGGTGCTTTCTTCCGATGGGTACATGTGAAGCACACACTCTCTTTTCCCAGCGTCTAGTGTGATCTTGTTTGTATCTCCACTAATTGATATGTTTACCTGTGCAAATGAAAGAAGGTCGATTAAGTTTAGTACCATGGAATAACTAGAGTAACATTTGCATTGTATCATTAAAGATTACAAAAAAGTTCAGACTTCAAGAGATAAATATGTCCAAGAAAAAGATAACGCTTTTTAACAATGGAATCAACTTGAATGAATTGAGAAGATGTACCCTTTGACTCTGGTGTTTTGGCAGTGTCAGCTCTGGTAAAGAGTTAACAGGAAGAACAATTTTTGCTTTTAGAGATTTTTCACCTTCGTTTTGAACTAGGATCAACCAGTTTGCAGAATCTGCAATGATAAATCACAACTTTAAAATGAAACTTCAATCAACTCAAGCAATACCTACTGGAGAAAACAGAACATACAAAGCAGAGGCCTAACAATTTGCAGGGGGAATAGCTATAATGTGTAAGAAAGTTTCACGTCATTCAGATCACAATCATTTGAAAATGAACACAACATAATAATGTCAAAATCTGCTAGTCGGGTCGTTGATTCTGCAACGAGGCCTCCCAATAATGTAAAACATATGCTAGCTTGATCCTTAATTTCATAAAGACCATCATCCCCAACGAATAATTATTTACAAGGACATCCGGCTTTTACTCAAGAAGCTAACACGACTTATATCGTTAAATTGCTCGATAAACAGGGAACACGTGCCAAAGATATCATTTCAAAGAAAGTTGATACCAAGAGTATTGAAATCAAAGAAAAAAGCACTGCGCAAATATACCTTTTTCAATGCTCAAAGTGCAAGCCACCAATGAATTCTCAGTTCTACATACATTAGACTTTCCTACACAGGTCTCTGCACTAACAGACTCTGAGCTTTCCTTATCATTCTTCACCTTATCAGGATCTTTAGCCAGAGGCGGACTCTCCTTACCTGGCTCCGTCCCATTTTTCCCACTCTCCAAACTTTTTGGAGGTGGCGCCATTTTAGCCGGTAATTTCCCACTATCCTGGCTATCTGTTACGTTCGCTGGAGGCGGAGGCGGGCTTATCGGCTCTGTTGTATTTAACACTTTCGTATCATTCTTCACATTTTCAGTTTGCAGTTGCGGAGGTGGACTCACCGAATCAGGCTCCTTAGGTTTCGAATTCGTCGAATTATTAGTTGGCAGAGGAGATTCTAATGAGGTAACATTGGGTTTAAGATCAGGCAACGGAGATTTCTGAAGAAGAAACATAGAGTAAAGGTCAAATCACATTGTTCAAAACCTATATAGGATCAAACGAATCGGACTAAATACAGAAAGGAATCGAATTTACTTGGTTAGTGGTTGAATTTGAAGTATCCTTTGGTGTTTCTTCATCAACTAACACCCGAGATTTATCAAACGAAGAAGCATTGGAGATGAACAAAATCAATAGAAGAAGTGACAAGACCCAACTTCTATCCATCGCAATTAGGGTCAAACCCTAAATTATGATTCGATCGGTTGGTTTATTAGCCAGTGGCAGTAGTGATTCGATCCAAAGATACTTACAGGATTTGAAAGTTTGCACCAGAAGCTCATTTTTCAGGGTATCAGTGGTCTGATCGTCCAAAACGCATCGCAGATTCGCAGATCACAGTTTAGGCGATTGCAAAATCACCAAGGTAAGATTTCACGCAAAATGAATTGGCAAAACAGTGAGACAGATTGATGATCGGTGTAATCAGATTTGTTGGTGTTGAAGATCGATGAGAAGACGAAGAGTGGCTCTGGCTCGTGTCGTGTTGGTCGCGTCTGAAACTGGATCGAATCGCAGACTCAAGTTGAGTTTCACGATCCCTCCACTCCGTAAAGCCGTCGGACAAATATTTGGGCCTTAGAAGCCCATGATCTGTGTCACATAGGTTTATGAGGCCCATCAAGTAATTCTTTGTTTAAACTTTAATCTATTACTGCCAAGTGCCAACGTAAATAACCGAACGTGTTAACCCCTCTAGCTATTGTAACCATTTACAGCGTTTTTCTCATCTCTTAATTTACTAACGCCTCGCCTTCTTAGTAAGAAGTGCTTACTTCTTAGAAAAGAAAGTCTTTGATCTTTATTTTCTTGTCTCAGAAAGTTTCCAAATCCAACTCTTTGTTTGCCATTACATGACTAATTTGTCGACACTTTCAATTTTATCGACATCTAACTTCTCTTCCTGCTTAAATTTCATGATGCATTGGTTGATCAGACTCTATTCCCGCGCGTTAAGTTAATTCTTATGTAGGTTATCTTTCCGACAGCGCACAACAAAACATTGGGAACACTTTAGCGGACAGATAAAATCACCAGTGGTATGACTTAATATGTGCCCCTAGTAAAAAGACTATCCAATTGTATACTACTCGCAGATGGACCTAATTTAATTATGCCAAGGTTTTTTCATGGGTTTAGGGTTTATATATAGGTGTGGCACAGTGGTTGTGTACCACACCTATAAAAATTTTAAATTTTCCTGCAACCTTTTGATCATATAAAATGTACGTAAAACAGTAAATGTTATTCTTTATGGTACATATAGCTAGGTATGATCACCCTTTCTTTTCATACGTACGTATTCATCCAATCCAAGCCGACGTTGTAATTTCTAGCATATTAGTTTCTAACATGCTTGGTACTAAATTCTTTCACATCTTTTTCAATTCTCCTAGACTGTAATTTAATTTCCATCATTAACAAAGCTATTGAAGCATGTGAAGTTGTTAGCTAGCAGTGATTGTTCGCGACCAATATCAGTGGACAGACTATTTTGGATATATATACTTTTGGAGTGGAGTTCATTTGCCTTTCTTCTTTAGAGAGAGAGAGAGAGAGAGAGAGAGTTTCGTTGTCGTTATTAGCATATGAAACGGTTGATTACATAGATAAGAAAATGAAATCATAATAAGGGAAATAGCTAGCAGCAGAATACTTTTATTTATGTTAAAAGCTGGCAACTTTGATTAGTCGTCGTTCATCTGGTCACTAGCCTCTTTTACACGGCAGTCGATATACTGCAACATTCGAACAAACAAATATATATCATGATCACCGACATTGTAAACTCCATGGGCATTTAATTATACATACAATCATAAACAAAACGTGACTCGATCGATCCATTCTTCTAGTATCCTTAACGTTTGGATTAGTTACAAAATTTAGTACTCATTTAATTTCTTCTAAATGTATGTATATTAATTATTTTAAAACATGCAGAAATAAATAATAACAAAAGAAAATTAGCTAGTGAGCAAATCTTGTAATAAAATAAAACTCAATATCTCCTAGATTGATAACACTTTGTTTGAAGTAGTTTTGTCATTAGTGTGGTTGAATTCATTAATAGTATAATTTTTTGAGTCAAGTGTGTATAATGAATTTTTACGCAATTATCTTTGGAAAAAAGGTTTTCTTAAAAAAAATTAAAGGTTCTCTAAATTATTTTCATATTTCAAAAAGAAAAAAAAAAGTATTTGATATAGTATAACAAAAACAAAGTTATGGGGACGTACTTGTCACAATTGGTGCTGAAACCGATGGGGTAGGGAATTGAAATTCCACAAGTGGTAGGAAGTGAGGCCACAAGGTCGAGTTTGAGGCCCTTAATTTCCTTACCCGCTACTTTAAGGCACTCACATACTTGTTGGCGGTCTGGCGTGGTCTTAGCCAATTGGTTCAGTGACTTGACTCCCACGCAGCATGCTGATGGCAATGGACCACTGTTGGTCAAGTAGTTCACGCACTGTGCCAGTGTGCTCGTCACTGTCCCACACTGGATGGTTGACTCTGCTCGAGCTGCCATGTAGACCGTAAGGACGAAGAGGCATGTGATGATCTTCGGAGCAAACGCCATTTTTGTTTTTATTGCTTTTAATTGCTTTAACTTTGTTTAGGTCGGTAGGGTTTTTATAATTGGAAAAAAGTACTCATGAAGGTCATGCGTACCCGTTAATTATGCTTAGTTCCATATGCATGCAAATTTAATGAAAACTATATTTTTTGGGTTAAGATTATAAAAATATACATATTCCGATGTATATACGGTTCTTTCCCGATATTCGCTGATTTATTGAGTTTCAAGAAGATGTAACATCAGAAAACTAGATTCAAGCCGGAACGTATTAAAATAGTTATCTCGATAAATTAGAAATTACAAAACACCGGCAATAGAAAAGAGACTAATTAATTAATGTTTTGGTTTTTGGCCGAATAGAATATGGGTTTAAGTTGTAAGAAAAAAGAAATGTAATGGTGTTGTGTTACATATAATTTTCTTCTACATGAATACTAAACGGACTGCCTTGTGGTTTCGAAATATTATATCATACATATCAATATTTTCTGACATAATTAGATAACAAATTCAAGTAATTGAAAGTTATTGTGATCAACAGAGATGAAAGTGGAAATATATACTTCTCTTTTTACACCAAGTGGGAAGCATATGTAATCTCAACTATATAAATTTTAAAATACATTACAATGGTTGCAAATATTGCCTTGATTTTGAATATAAAGGAAGTGTGTGTACTTATGTTATTTTCTGGGTACATGTCAAACAAGGTGGTCGTAAGGCTAAGCACATATTTATGAGGCCACACGTGACACAATTCCAAGAGAGTAAGGAAACTCTTGAACATGTGGACCGAAAATGGTGATCAAGTGGCAGTACGTTCAAGGAAATAAAACAAAAAGAGAAAAAATGGAAATAGATATTAATTAGTGGACCAAAACATCAAATGGTAAAGAGTTAGAGACATCAAAGGAAAATGACAAGAGGAAAGCATGGAAAACAAATAGACGGGCAAAGAGATTTGGATGTTAATCGAACGACTCTTGGAGGCCATACGGTCACACGTATTTGGGGAAAGTCTAAGAGGATCTCCACAAGTCGTAGACGAATTCTATTTTAAAAATGGATATTATTTGCATTATCGTAACTCGATCTACATGATAAAACCTTCTTTCTTTTCGTTTTATACATATAATGGTTATAATTTATTTTATGATTGGAGAACACTCTACAAACGCTTATAAAAGAAAGCATGCAAAGAATTAGAGTCGATCGATCGGTACTTTTTTTGGTAAATTTTCTGGTTTTTTATTAAAAGATAATTAACGTACGGTAACAATAGAATATAAGTAACGTACCTTAGCAACTGCATGCATGTAGGGTCGATCGACATATGATATGATACACTCGGTCACTCACCGACGAAAATATTACAAAAGAAAGAGTGAGAATTGTGTAAATGAGCAAGTTGTGAGAGTATGAAGAAGTAGATGAGGGTTGATTAATAAGAAAGAGTATGTCTCTTTTGCTGTGAAGATTTATTTTTCCTCATATACGATGATCTTTCTTGCAAACACTAAAAGTTGAGGGTATTGTATAGTGAATTAATGATATCAAAATTAATTAAATTTTATATATATCATGTATTAGGGAATCGACATATACGTTTTAAAAACATACGACAGTGGCAGAACTAAAATGACGTTTTATTGGAGTCAAAATTATAGAAAACTAAAAATATACTTATATCGTAAGAGCATCTTTATGGGTATAAGGGCATATGCAACGGACAATCTTTGAAGTTTGATCTTAGGGGAAAAATAATAGTAAAATATTGTAAGAGCTTTTCCCAAAATCAAAATCTCTTTTTGCCTGAATTAGCTTCTGGATCTGTTTTCCAATTCAGCATTTAACATAGATTCAAGAATTCAACATCCAAAAACCTCAAAATTCCCAAAATCAAAATATGACTGTCGCCGCCGTGAGAGATCATTCATGGCAGAGGCTCGTGGGCCGGAAATACGATGAAATTGACTCGTGGCAGAGGCTCGTGGGTCGGACCTCAGAAATACGATGAAATTGGCATCGAGCTTGGTTTCTCATCAATGGCGTCTCCTAACATCACCACATCGTTGTCTTCAAGCTATCATTTTCTTCACTGATTTTCTTCACCGGATCGAGAGAGTAGATTGGAGATGGAGAGGAGAGGATTTCGGCCATGAAAGAAGACAGAAGAAAGAAGAGAGAAGACAAAAAAGAAAATGGAGAGAAGAGAGTGGAG
>OVAQ01000231.1:0-41237 GCA_900406345.1 Erysimum cheiri | reverse complement strand
ACTATTCACAATATTTTCTATTTTTAAAAGCCTAAGAACACTCTTGGTGTTCTCCCAATGCAGATGGCCTAACTATAATATTAGTATGTGTAAGAGATCGTTATTTAATTGGTACCAAAAATTGATCATAACTTGTATCATTATTATTTCATCATCTAAGATTCGATTTTATAATCTGGCACAAGACATAGTTATTTAAAACTAACTAAGATCTTTATGAAAATGTAAGAATTAGCGAAATTATTTTAATTTTGTTTTGTCAAGAGCATTTACTTATTCTTATGTAGATATATTAAATTAGAATTCTATCATTTACATCTCGGGTTATTTATTTCATCAATATAAAAAAAAGTAAAGATATGGAGCTTGGCAGCTTGCTTGATAATATGATACACGAATGCAAATCCTACTATGATGAGTACATGATACACTAATTGGGCTATTATATACTGTATATACTTTTTATAAATTTTAGTTGATCTAGAATTCATTAATACACATATATTTATCATATATGGTGACATTCATTATTTTTATTATTTTTTAATAGTCAGTCAACAATATATAATTTGTACAATACTAGTCAGTTGGCTTAATCCTTATACTTCTAAAGTAGTTTATATAAATAGACGAGTAAGCGTGAGACATTTCCTCTATTTGGATAAGTGTATTGAATTCTTAATTATTTGGATGATGGATATTAGTAGAACCTCCAATAAAAACAATACATATCAGGTTTGTTACCGATCGAATCATTAAACTTTTTTCTGATTAAATTGCATATATAATAGAATCATTCCTCTATGTTCTCACCATATATATCAATAAAGCCATGCAGCCTATTATAATACAATTGAATCTATCTAATTCATCAAATTAAATTTAATTACGAATTCCACACAAACCTTCCACAACTAAGAGGGTGTTATTGGTTTGTGATTTAAATAGAGTTTTAATGACTTTAATTGTTGTGTAGAATCTGTTGTTATTCAATCAAGATTTTGTTAAACTCTCTTAAAGTTTGGTGTTATTAGTTTGTGATTTGTAAAAAGTCATTTAAAATCTTAATGAATATTGTGTTATTGGATTAAGGAGTTTTATAAAGTCATTAAAAGTTTTGTATTATTTAACTAAAACAAAACAATCTATGACAATCTATGACAATCTTTGATTGTTAATGAATTCAATTATTGTGTTATTGGTTTATGATTTTAAACACTTTTCTTTACAAAATAAAGTCATGGAAAGTATGCTGAAATATTGAGATAGTTTGGGAGACTCTACAAGATTATAGAAAAACTAATCAACAAGACTATAGAAAACTCTCTAACAATTCTTCTAAATTATTCACTAATTCATTTTCTATGATTTTATTAAAATCATCAAAACTCTATATAAATCACAAACCAAAACTCTATGACATTAATGCATATTCTATAAAAGATAATGGATGCCCAACTATATTATAAAACCATAAGTCAAGCGTTCGAGACATAAACTGATCCAAGATGCGATATCTAGGATATATAATAAAATAAAAGAATCCTGTGAGTTATGTGGTGAGCTTTTCTTCACGCATTTTCATAGTATATATTATGTGGTTTACATTTCGGATAAGCAATTCTACGCAGATTAATATCTACGCAAATATGTATACATGTGCATACATATATAAACACACACATATATATATATATATATATATATATATATACTCACGTAAATATATACACATGCATTGATCACCATACATTTACCCCATAATCACTTTGGACTATATTTTGTAGAATTGATAAAATTAATCAATCAAAACTATCTATTATTGTAGCTTAACTCGTTTCCTTAATCCTTATGACAGAAGAACTACTTCAGTTTCCAAACATTTTAATATGTAAAAATTCAGTGAGACAAAGTAAAGATGAGACAAAACAATGTAATTAATTAATTGATTTGATTGTTTTATTTAAGAAACATGCTTGATATGAGTCTAAACGTAAACCGTGATGTAATATTGACAATAGCTAGCATAAACCTGTACTATACGATATGTGTTGATCGTGATTTGATTTTATAGTATTACTCTCTCATTGTCATTGAAATAATTTTATTTTATTTTATTTTTGGTAATCATTGAAATGATTGCTAGAAATTAAATTATAGACATGTAACGCATATATTGTATTTAACATGTCCGTGTCCGATTATAACGAGTTGTACGTATAAAAGAGCCGACTTCAAACGGGGGAAATGTAATCGTGAGTGGTGACACCCACTCGAGGTGGTGGGGTATTCAGACGACAGATGGTTTTGTAATAGTAAAATATTTGTATATGATTTGGAACTTTTGATATTCATCGTTTCCCGCTAGATAAATATCTGAAAGATACAATAATAAAACTAATAAGCAAGAGTTAAGAAGACATTTTTAGATTTTATTCTAAATTTTATTTTTTCTATATAGATTGTTATATACATGTGAAACACTTCGATATATAAATAAAGTATTACAATTTTTTTTTAAAAAAATATATTATTTTTTCTTAAAAGGATCACATTTTATATTATATTAACATCTATACATCTACTTGTGACATATTTATGTATAAAACAAACATAGTAATTTTTCTAGATAGAACAAACATAACGTATATGTAGTGCCCAAAACGGAACAGATATTCAAAACGTACATGTTCTGATTCACCTTTGTTTTTTTTTTTTTGTTAAAAGTTGTGATTCACTTTAACCATATATAACTCCTTATTTTGTTACGTAGATCTAAAAATTAATATCTGGGGTTTTTTGCCTTGTGAAGAGATCGAAATCGATAACAGACAACACACGTACTCCATATTGGCATATTTACTCCACCTAAGATATTTCAACATAAAAATGTTAGTTTTGAGAGACGGGTCCCAGAGTACGTAAGATTGAACCCAGTTGATTGTTGCTACCACGTGGAACTTAATCTGTCCACTTATGTTTCTTCATTGTTTCAACCTCTTAAGATCGATGATTTGTGACCATGAGTGTAGGAATTAGGATAGAGGTGGACATACGTCACATTCCATAACGTGTATAATCCCATATTAGCATTACAATGAGTTAATCTTTTTGCAGTGGTTGGTCGGTCGATTTGTCAAATTTCTTTCTACTATACATTAACCAAAAGATATTGTACTATATATATATTGAGTAAAATAAATAGATTATGATAATGTTGAGAGTCATGAGACCACATAAGTCGCAAACCACGGTAGACTTAGAATCGCAATAATCGTCTGTGGCTTTCAAAATTTATTAGCTTATTGAACTAATTTGTGGTTTAGTTATACATAGCTACCCGGTTTGTTCCGGTACAGTAAGATAGAAAGTTGTATATAACAAACTGTACACCTCTTTTATCGAATCTAAAAGTTTCCAAAATACAAAATCATCTTATTTTTCCTCGCTTATCCCCATGATCGTCATTTTCATCTAAGCTTGGAACTTATTATTCTGTTCATTTCTTTCTTCTAATAAGATTCTCTTAATCTTTAATGTGCACACAAAAGAAAAAATCTATAACAAAAAATCTCTTAACTCCTCTCGTGAGGTGACGAGATGATCGGACATGACCCTAGTTTTCTTTTTGAAAGCATCAACGACCGAGTTGAGCCAACATCCGAAATTTTATCCAGATAAGGAAACGAACAGGGCCTACACCACAAATTTCATAGACACCACTTTTAAATTATTCCCGATAAATTAACATCCTTACATGAATGTTAGGCCAATTGCATTATTAATGATTTACGTGGTAGAATTACGTTTTAATACCCATTTACAGTTGACGAGAATTTTACACGAACTAGATCTCAAAACATATACTTAATTAAATATATAAAATTAACATGTGTCGGATGATGATTATCGTTAAGATAATTGTATAGTCCCAAGGGCAGTGATGGCATAAACGTTATTTTCACATTCAGGTGTGCTACTAACAATTCGATGATTTATTATTTATGCCGCTTCAACTAATAAAACATAACACAAAAAATTATATATTATGTTTCAGTTCAATATAACAAGTCGTTTAGATCATTTTAATTGCTAAGGAATGAGTTAAAATTAGTTAATTACTTGTTCCACACTAGTCAAACTTTTAATCACGATTTTTAGTAGCCACAAGTTGTATTTACCTAATATGACTGGTTTCACGAAGTCATATAGGCCGAATAATATATATGTAGAATGTTCTATCCACTTACTTTAGAGATAATGAATTCATGACACCCAATTGTTATGCCGAATCAAACCGGAATAATTAACGCTAACGTCACTAAAAAATAAAAATAAATAACAAAAATACAAAAGAAATACAAAGGAAGAAAGCAGAGAACACTGAACAAATCCGAATAATATGCTATAAATACAAACAACCTCTCACCACTTGGTTTTTAGGAAAAAGCACATTCTCCAAGTGTTTCTCTCCTCTCTATTCCTAACTCGTTTCTCTTATATACAGACACTAATTAATTTGACAATTTTTTATCCTCGAGGATCCTATAATAACCCCAAAAAACTGTGTGTTTCTTCCCTGTCCTAAAACAAAAACAAAAAATAGAGATGGGGTTAAGGATGTCAGAATCAGCTAAACCTTACTTTGCAATGGTCTGTCTTCAGTTTGGATACGCGGGTATGAACTTAGTAACTAAAGCTGTTCTTGACCACGGTATGAGCCATTACGTTCTTGTTGCATACCGCAACGCTTTTGCCACAGCCGCTATCGCACCCTTCGCTCTTCTCTCCGAAAGGTACATATTTTTCATGTTTTTCTTAAGCATTAACTTTTTTTTTTTGCGTTTGTAGTAATTTATGAATTTGGGATTTTTATAGGAAAGTGAGATCAAAGATGACGTTTCCAATATTCATCCGAATATTTCTTCTTGCTCTTCTCGGGTTAGTCTTCTAGTTGGACCGTTGATGAAATCAAGAATATTTTGTTACAATTATAATTAAGGCTAACATGATAAGGTTTTATTCGAACAGGCCTGTGATTGATCAAAACTTATATTACATCGGTCTGAAACTCACATCTCCGACGTTTTCCTCCGCCGTTAGCAACATCGTGCCTGCAATTACCATTATCCTTGCCACTATTTTCAGGTACATACATACATAAATATTATAGATGATATATAGATCAAACAAAAGCAACGTTTTATTATTTACATTTAACAAAAAAAAGAAAAGTTATATTATATACATATATCTTCGTACGTGGATTTGCACCAATTCATAAGTAAATGACTAAATGCATAGTACAATACTACAATTAGTGTATGATGATATATCATAAATTTATTGAATGTTGATGTGTGTGTTTTATGTAAATATTTGTTTTTTAAAGGATGGAGAAAGTGGAGATGAGAAAAGTAAGATGCCTAGTAAAAGTGATGGGAACTTTAGTGACAGTGGTTGGATCCATATTGATGATATTCTACAAAGGTCCTTTCATCAATTTCTTCCGATCTAACCTCACCACCGTCTCTTCGCCACCGACGGCTGACTATCTTAAGGCCACCGTCTTCCTACTCCTCGCTTCCCTCTCATGGGCTTCGTTCTTCGTTCTTCAGGTATATATCAATTAGTGATCCAATCTTAAAATAACTCACTTTTTTTATATCAATAATTAGATTATATCACCACAAACGCTTAAGTAATAAAAAATATAAAAAGCGGTTTTTTCTAAGGTTTTACGGATTTGTCTTGGCTCTAGTTTTAGATCTCCCAGTTAAATAGGAAAAAATGAGTAATACATCTGACCATGATGAGATATGTAAAAAAATTAATGTTATTAAATTTTAAGATCGATTAGTTTAACTGTGTATCTAAAGTATGATGCAGTAAAACATGGAAAAAAAATTCACTTTTTGGGTGACTTTTTTTGCTAGTATATGAAAAGATAGATCTAACGAATTAGATTGTTATATTTTGTTAGGCTGCGACTTTGAAGAAATACTCAGCCCATCTCTCGTTATCAACAATGGTGTGTTTCGTGGGAACGTTACAGTCTTTAGCCCTGACCTTCGTAATGGAACACAATCCTTCTGCTTTGAACATCGGTTTTGACATGAACCTTCTCGCTTCTGCATACGCGGTACGTCCTTAATGTCGAGCCACTTTTACATATATATAACAAAAAGATCAGTTTACAAAAATATTGATACTTATATTGTGAATTGTAACGATTACAGGGAATAATGTCGTCGAGCATAGCTTACTACGTTCAAGGACTTATGATGCAGCGAAAAGGACCTGTATTTGTCACTGCTTTTAACCCTCTCGTCGTCGTCATTGTCTCCATCATGAGCTTCTTCGTTCTCGGCCAAGGAATCTACCTTGGAGGGTACGTTAACAAGAACCGATTAGTTATGATTTATACCCGATTTATTCTTGGCTCTGTCTTATTAATTAACTAAACCGAAATTTGTTTTGATTTTTTCAGGGTTATTGGAGTGGTTGTTTTGACGGTGGGAGTGTATGCCGTGTTATGGGGTAAACATGCAGATGATGAGGACGAAGCAACACGCTGTGAAGATAACATTTTAGAAGCCGTTAAGTGTTGTAGTGGCAATAATGGTCTAACGATTATGCCGAAAATCGACGAAGCTGATGAAGATTTGGAAACTGGAAAAGTTACGGCGGAGATGGAGTCGACAGTTCCGGAAGTCGTGGTGGTGGTTTTTTGTAGTGAAAATATGGATAATGTTTCAAGACCTAATTAGATGGGTTTTTTTTGGGTGGAGGCAAAATTGGGGAAAAGAGCAACTTCTTTTTTGATACTTGTAAGTTTGAATTCCTTTCCCCTGCTTCAAAAGTTTTCTATTTTATTTTTATAGTTTTGAGGTTCTTATTTGTAACTAAGGATTCGCTGTAATATCGATTTTGATCGTCGACTAGCTATAACCCCGTGTAAATCACTACATTTGGTATTAATACGCAACTGTTACATACCACTTTAAGGCGATTTTAGTGAAGTATACAAAAATGTACTTTCCTCTGTTTTTTTGTTGAAAATATATTCACTATGTTATCAAGTTTTGACATAGTGTAATAACAAATATTAAAATTTATATTATAATCCCAATGATATTATATTAGTTAAGAATGATAAAACTTTAATTTAGTTTAAAATATTCCATTAGAATTACAAAGTGACTTTGAAGAAATACTCAACTCAGCCCATTATGAAATTTTGTTTTTGTTTTTCAAATTTAAGGTATTCTATTGTACCAAGTACTTCTAGTTTTGAACTCTAACAATTTACAACAACATCAAACAAAGTATCAAAAAAAAAAAAAAACACCTCATAACAAAACAATAACATCGTGTGACTGTGACCTCCAACAAAAGAAAACAAAACAATAACTTAACAACAAAACCGAGAGAATTAAACCAATGTCGTCGATCGCTATTGATTCCACAACAAGGTCAGGCCTTCCGCTTAAAAAATATTCTCGGCCCAGAGCCCATCAACTTAGATCCCATTAATCCAACCTTAGAATTTAAAAAATTAATACCCGGTTTTATGTGTTAGTTCATGATAACCGGCCCAAATAACATGCTTGCACGCAAGGTCTACAGTAGTTACCGATGCATGTAACATGTTTGCTGGAAAAAAATACACTAGATAGGGAGAAATTTAGCCTGACATATAAATATAACCCAAAAAAGTAGGGCTTAAGACAATATATAACCTCTCTTTGTTAAAATAACAACTACGTCTTCATGCACCAAGAATTGAATCATTGAACTCACCTATAATGAATATAATAACAAAAATTCACAAGACTCCTCAAGAAAAATAGAAAAATATCCACAAAATATTTAAATTTTACGTCTCACCAAACACACCCACCTACCCGTCTGGTCCCACTGACCCCCAAATACAACACCGACTCTCCCACACCTTTTTATTTGCCTTTAGAGAAAAAAAGAGAGAAAAAACTATCTAACTTTTTTTTAACAACTGATTGATTCGTATAGTTAAGTGTGACCGATGGTTCGTGACATGCATTCTCATACCAAAGTTAGATAGCAAAGTGTGAGCAAATCAAAATTTTCTAAAGTTAAAGAACTGAATATTCTTACAAAAGTTAGATTTTGACACTTTAACCAAACAAAAAGTTAAATTGATATGAATAGTCATTAATTTATTTTTGAAAATTTTATTGGCCAAATAAACGAAGTTGTAATGAGTGAGTTTAAATCATATCGCACGCAGCTATGTCTGGTCGGATCACACCAACCCTCTCTATTTCATGTGATCGCAAATAAAGGTGACGTGTTTCTTTCACCAACCCCAAACTAAACCATCCTACACCTTCCCCACTCGCTCTCAAACGCTTGTGACCAAAGTCTACGGGGACATGAATTAACGCTATTTTCTTACCCAGTAAAAAAAAACATTTATTACTGTTCGATCACTAATCACAAGAGTTTTGAAAATTTGGAATAGTAAACATGATTTAACGTCATTTTAATGTTGGCATCAGAAGAAACCATACTAAAGTTTACTTTGGATTATACTTTTTCTATTTTGGAAGAATACATGTAACTACGATATAAAAACATGTTTGCAACGTATATATATTTTTTTCTTTCTTTTTTTTTCTATCCATATTTCAATGCGAACAAAAGTCTGTGAATGTTGTCAAAACAAAAACAAAATCCATTTTCATATTCTAACTGGAACGTAAATTATTATTCATAACATAATGTAAGTGTGTTCTTCACTTTACTACATTGAAAATACAATTTTTTTTACATTTTTGTATTCTGCATTTTTTCAAAACTTTTATACTACATATCTCTATCTTTTTAAACCAGCGTTCCCTAATTTTGTTGCTCACGTACGTTTCCTGATTAACTAACACTTAACTAACATGTGTTTGAACACTAATGCAGTAATTGCTTAATTAATTAACGTCAAACTAGCTAGAACAAATTATTCTACGCTATAACATTTTACATTGCATTGGTAAAAACGAACAACTTCTGATAAACTATCTCCAATAGGCAATAAGCCAATAGGCAATAGCAATAACCATTAGCAATAATTACACCTTAACGAACAAAATTCAAAGTGTGAAATGTTAAAAAAAAAAAAAGAGTAACAGAAATATAACAGAGGGGGAAAAAACTATTTACCAAATGAAAAAAGAAACAGCGAAAAAAATTAAAAAATAAGAAAGTTAGTGAAAAATTAAAAAGAATAATCAAAGGAATACAATATAAATGAAAATAATTTGTGAAGTGATCTTGGTCTAGTGGCAAGTCCACATAAGACACACACCATCACACCAGGGATCGAGTCCCCGAACCTACAATTTGTAAGAATTAAGCTAATGGCCGGCCAGCTGTGGCCTAAATGTTGACAAAAAAAAAAAAAAATGAAAATAATTTATAATTAAATATTATTTACTATATAAAACAAAAACATCAAGATATATTTTGCTTACCTTACTTACCTCAACAACAATGGAATGAAATATAAAACAATCCTCTTTCACCTATAAGGCTATAATTATGAAAAGCTACTGGAAAATAACCCCGCTCAGGCACATGCATTTCACCTTTCTCTGAAAAATTTGCCTAATACTGTAGTTATAACCAGTCAAAACCTCAATTCTAAATATTGATATTCAAATAGTACTTTACCCACTTGAATAAAAGTTAAATCTGAAAATAGATTTTTCTCCACCTCTGTTTTTTTTTTTCTCTGCCAACTTTCCCCTACTTATCACTATCAATAATGGACATTATCCATCATTTTTTTTTTGTCGTGAACTTTGCAACTTAATTGCATATTTTCTTCTTGTTTTGCATATATATATATATAAAAAACAAAAGAAGATAAATTGGTTCACCAACCCCCTCCCTAATATAAATCAAAGTCTCCACCACACCTATCTAGAATTTTAAAAGTGAATTCGATTTACACTTTTTTTTTTTCCTTTTTCTTTAATAATCACTGACCAGAAAATTAAAAAATACAATTAAAATTCCATGTCGTGGTTACTAATAGCGGCGGCGACAATCGCCGCCGTCGTATCATACAATCTAATCCAAAGGCTGAGATTCAAGCTCCCACCAGGTCCACGCCCCAAGCCGATCGTCGGTAACCTCTACGACATAAAACCGGTCCGGTTCAGATGTTACTACGAGTGGGCTCAATCGTATGGACCAATCATTTCGGTCTGGATCGGTTCAATTCTAAACGTCGTCGTATCTAGCGCCGAGCTAGCAAAAGAAGTCTTGAAAGAGCACGACCAGAAACTTGCCGACCGGCACCGGAACAGGTCGACGGAAGCATTTAGCCGCAACGGTCAGGATCTGATATGGGCCGATTATGGGCCTCACTACGTGAAGGTGAGAAAAGTTTGCACGCTTGAGCTCTTCACACCAAAACGACTCGAGTCTCTTAGACCTATCCGTGAAGATGAAGTCACCGCTATGGTCGAGTCCGTCTTCAGAGACTGTAACCTTCCTGGTACGTCGTCGTTTTTATGTGACTTTCTGCCATTAAAGGAATTCTAAGTTTATCCATGAAAAATCTTTCAAAAGAGGTAAGAATAATTTGACCAAGGAAAATTCGATTTATACAAAATCGGTAAGAACAAAGTTTACTCAAAATCGTAAAGTTTAATCTTTGGAAAGAACAAGATTTATGGTAGATTTGTCTTTATATACGAAATAACGCAAGCCACGCGTTGCCTTTACTCTTTAGCGTCGGAAATGATCAATTTTATGTTTATGTCCTCTTCGTTATTATCAACGTAAATTTAAGTTCGATAAAGTTTTTTTTCTTTCCGACAAACAACACCATTTTATTAAGTAAGTTCGATAAAGTTATGAATAATGTCCGATCCTTTTACTATGGTATTGTTATCTGGTTGTAATTGAGTACCAATAATGTTTTTTGGTTGAGTAAGTAGAGATATTTAAGTAAATGATAGTAGTTGTTGACAAAAAAAACAATTAATTAGTATTTTTATTTTTATTTTTTTAATTAGTTGTTATCTATCTAATAGCATGTTTTTTCTTTATAAAACAGAGTGATAGTTTTATAAATATATGTTAGTTAAAAATATAGTAGTGAATATTTGCAAACTAAAAACTTCATTAGTGCAATTACCTATTTCAATAAAAGTTTACGATCATTAGTGCAATTACCGTAATATTTTTCTTAGCACTGAATTTATTATATATTGTCTCAGAAAACAGAGTTAAAGGTTTACAACTGAGGAAGTACTTAGGAGCCGTTGCGTTCAATAACATAACGCGGCTAGCTTTTGGGAAGCGTTTTGTGAACGCGGAAGGTGTGATGGACGAGCAAGGGCTTGAGTTCAAGGCTATAGTATCCAACGGTCTAAAGCTAGGTGCTTCACTGTCCATAGCTGAACACATCCCGTGGCTCCGGTGGATGTTTCCGGCCGATGAGAAGTCGTTTGCTGAGCACGGGGCTCGTCGTGATGTCCTCACACGAGCTATCATGGAGGAGCACACTTTGGCCCGTCAAAAGTCAAGCGGAGCAAAGCAACATTTTGTAGATGCGTTGCTTACGTTGAAGGATCAGTATGATCTCAGCGAGGATACTATCATTGGTCTTCTATGGGTGCGTTTTAGTGTTTATATGAAAGCAATTGAACTACTTCTGATTAGGCTTGAATGGTTGCTGCTAGGAGTACTCTATCCGGTTTTTGGTTCAGTTCTAATTACAAATTTTCGATTTATAAAATATGATAACCGGAAAGGATAGAAATTTTCGGATTTGGTCATTTAAAAGTATTTGAAATATTTTCAAAGAAAGTTAGATTTTACTCTGGTTTGGTTTTATTTGTGTTGACATGGTAAAAATGAAGCCGAGTCGTTTATTTTCTTTCCGGTATTTTTTGGAGCGGTTTGTATCAGCTAATGTTGTAGTCCGTAAGCGTTTACAAAAACCATTAAAGACCCTTTAATTTGTGTAGATTTCTTGTTGCTCACGTTGGGTAGGTGTGTATGTGAGCAGGATATGATCACGGCGGGGATGGACACGACAGCGATAACAGCAGAGTGGGCGATGGCGGAAATGATCAAGAATCCTAGAGTACAACAAAAGGTGCAAGAAGAGTTCGACCGAGTGGTTGGACTTGACCGGATCTTAACCGAGCCAGATTTCTCGCGCTTACCTTACTTGCAATGCGTGGTTAAAGAGTCATTCAGGCTGCACCCGCCGACGCCTCTAATGCTCCCTCACCGATCCAATGCAGCCGTCAAGATCGGTGGCTACGACATTCCCAAAGGATCAAACGTTCATGTGAATGTTTGGGCGGTGGCTAGAGACCCGGCCGTATGGAAAAATCCATTTGAGTTTAGACCAGAGAGATTCTTGGAAGAAGATGTTGACATGAAGGGTCATGATTTTAGGCTGCTTCCGTTTGGAGCAGGAAGACGGGTTTGTCCAGGTGCACAACTTGGTATCAATTTGGTGACTTCGATGATGAGTCATTTGCTTCACCATTTTGTTTGGACACCACCTCAAGGGACTAACCCAGAGGAGATTGACATGTCTGAAAACCCTGGACTCGTTACTTACATGCGTACCCCTGTTCAAGCCGTTGCAACGCCTCGGTTACCTTCGGATCTGTACAAACGTGTGCCTTTTGATATGTAAATGTCTCGCTGATCTTCCTTCCGCTGCTGCATGATGATGTTCTTGCTCTTGTTTGTAGACATTTTTCTTTGTGGTTTATCATCGAAAACTTTTGATGAGATTAGTTGTGTCAATTGTCTCAATGGTAAGCAGAGAAGCCAGCTTCTTTGTCATTGCTTTTACGATCTTTGAATCGATGCGATATTGTATGCAAACATAAGAATAAATAGGAAGCCAATACAAAGAAGTTTGTAGAAAAATAGAACAAGTTTCTTGATTACATTAACTTCAGGTTTCGCCTATAGCAATTGTATTTATTACACATACACATACACATACACACACAGTGGTCACACCAAGTTATCACGAACTATTATTCTCAAAGCATTTGTAATCATAAATTCATCGGTCGTTTGTTTTTACCTTTGAACAAGTGAATTTCAAGAAGAGGATTCCTTAAACTCCTGCAACTGTTTGAAGTTCATCCATGGCTTCACCCACACTTTGGCTTCGAAATTCTTAGTCTGTCCACCTTCGTTTGCTTCTAGGGTTAAGTGGTACATCGTTCCTGCAACTACCTGCTCTTGTGCTCTTACAATCTTCTTGAACTCAAGAACCTTGTTCTGCAATTACCCGGAAACAACACAAAACAAAACTATCAGACAAAGACCATAGGATCCATAACCAGATCGAAAACAGAGGATTTAAAAAACCTGTTGTTTGTTATGCTCTTGAATGGCAAATCGAGCGAGACTCTCGATCTCTCCATTGTTCTGATTTCCTCGGAGATCATGAACGCCTCCTAGCCTCATCGTCTTGGTTGTGATTTTCTCTTCTGATCTGCAAATCCCTAATTGAATTGCTCCACAGAGAAGAAGGGTAACGATCCATAACGCTTTTGATTCCATCTTTTAATTCAGATTCGCCGCAAGTCATGGCCGTGTCGGTATCTTTACGTAGCTTGGCGATTAAGGAAGGAAAGTGACAAGTCAAGGAACGAAGGACACGTGTCTGAGCATTTCTTTCTTTGTGAAAAAGTCAAAGAGATAAGAAAAAGGAAACAAAAACGGCAGGATGTGTGTGGTTCCAATCATATGAAAACGGTATGCATTCTACGAGGTTACTGTTGAAACTGCGAAATTGTGGAATTCGTCGTCGTCATCACTCGAACCTTTGATTCTCTGCTCGTCCTTTGTTCTTCCGGTGGAGAAAATGGTGATGGAAATTGTGAAGCCAAACACCTGCATTAGAGGATGTTGCACCAGTGAATCGATTCCTCTTCATCTCACTTCTTCTTCGTTCACTCTTCTCTCCCCAATCGCTAGAGGTACTGTTTCTTCTCTTCCCCTCTCTCTCTCTCTTTCTCACCCGCAATCTTCAGTGGATTAAATTCGATTTGTCTGGAGAATTTTTCAGGATCAGAGAGTGTGGTTTACGAAGCGATTCTCGACGGCCGAAGAGTAGTGGCGAAGAAGCCTATCTTATCTACTTCTGATGACCTCGACAAGTTCCACAGAAATTTGCAGCTCTTATGGTCTCTATCAGTTGTTCCATTTTGACTTTCTTACTTAAATACATTTGCACAATGTTTAATTTTTTTTTTCCTTTTATTTTGGATCGGTGAAAAGCAATATCGATCATCCAGGTGTGGCTAAGCTACTGGCAGCACATGCGAAGCCTCCAAATTACATGTTCTTCTTTGAGTTCTACGAGTCAGGGACCTTAGCTGAGAAGTTACATGTCGAGGAGTGGTCTCCGAGTACTGATCAAGTGTTAATGATCACTCTTCACTTGGGTATATGACTCTCCTTGTCTCAAAGGAACGTCCTTTTTTTGCCATTCGTGTCTGACTTTGACGATTTCTTGGGTACTAATTTGAATATATCTAATTCAGTCTGTTTAATTTATTCAGCTAAGGCATTGCAATATCTTCACGGCATTGGAATTGTTCATAGAGATGTGAAACCAGCAAATGTTCTTGTAATTCTCTTCTTCCATCATCTGGATTCTCTGTCTTCTTATGTGCATAGGTACTTCTTCTGTTTCTTTAGGAAGTCTTTGTGTAAAGCTTAAGTGAGCTTTTCTTAATGCAGCTTGACGAGAAGTTTTTTCCGTATCTGGCCGACTTTGGTTTAGCAGAATACAAGAAGAATTTGCATCAAGTTAATCTGCAGAACTGGAGATCGTCTGGGAAGCCAACTGGTGGATTCCACAAAAAGAACATGGTCGGAACACTTATTTACATGGCCCCTGAATTACTAAGGAAAGAGATCTATACAGAGAAATCAGATATTTATAGCTTTGGGATTTTGATCAAGTAAGACTTTATCTTTGACTAGAAATTCTAAAATTTCTTCATCATATTTTCTTACATTCATTTTTCCTTCAGATATTATAATTTGTTTGGAGTATGTTTAGATTTCTTCCTAAAAAGATTCCTAATTTATGAAATGTTATTGCATTTTCTTACATTGCAGTGAGCTTTTAACTGGAGTTGTTCCATATACTGATCTTCGTGCAGAAGCTCAGGTTAATATATCTTTCCTCATTTCGCATTCTGACATGACCATCTCTGTGAGAAGCCTTTTATATACGATATACTGTCTTTTATTTTTTGTATATTCAGGCTCCTGAATTGCATTCATTTAACTGTTCAGAGAACCTTGGGGAACACAATTCTTACAATTTCGTTTATAAATATTTATGAGATGGCCATGTAGTTAATTACATGTAGAAGTTTATATAAATGCATTCTTGTTCTTTTCATTCGTGACACGTAGTGTACCCTATGCATATTTCATATTTGGATGGCAGGCTCACACTGTTTTAGAGATGAATTACACAGAGCAGCAACTTACAGCTGCCATTGTGTCTTCTGGTCTGCGGCCTGCTCTTGCTGAAATTGGATTGCACCTTCCAAAGACTTTGCTGTCTCTGATACAAGAGTGCTGGGAAGCTGATCCTTCAAAGCGACCTTCTTTGGACAATGTGGTTTTGGAACTAGAATCGATTTGGGAACAAGAGAGAGGAAAGAAGCAACATCATCCGCTTGAGAAAACTTCTAATTACAAGAGTGATAAGGATGGGGACAGCATCAAAATTACAGGAGATTGCAGGGACACCATTGATTGGTCCAGTCAAGGGGAGTGTTTATCCAAGAAATCATCTCTTTTATCTGTCTCTAATGTGAAATTGTGGTCTAGTCCAACAGATGACCCTTCAAGATATGTCCCTAAAATTTCTTGTGGGTCTTTTGCAACATGTGGAAAAAGAGAATCCATGGAAGATACACACTTTCTTATGCCTCACATGTGCAATGAGGAAAGCATTCACTTATTTGCCATCTTCGATGGTCATAGAGGTATACCAACAGCCATTATAAACCCAGGAAGCATGAAAATCCAAATTTGTACATTGCCCTCTCTCGCGTTACTCAAAATCCTTTCGTTATTCATCAAATAGGGTACTAAACAGCATCCTGGATGACATGCAGGTGCTGCTGCTGCTGAATTTTCTGCTCAAGTTTTGCCAGGATTAGTTCAAAGCTCATCTTACCGAAGGTTTATTCTCAGCTCAAGCTTTTCCTACTCTTCATCATGATTTGTTTGAAAACTCATTCGTATGTCTCATTTTCAGCGCTGGCGAGGCTCTGTCACAAGCTTTTGTTAGGACGGATTTAGCTTTCAGACAAGAACTTGATTCCCATCGTCAATCAAAAAGGGTGACTCAGAAAGACTGGCATCCTGGTTGTACTGCTATCGCCTCTCTCCTAGTAGAGAATAAGCTTTTCGTTGCGAATGTTGGTGACTCCAGAGCAATTTTGTGCCGTGCTGGCCACCCTTTTGCTCTAAGTAAGGTGAGATGGGACTACCATACTGAAAGTGAGCTAAGTTTATATTCTATTGATGCCCTGTTCTCCACTTTTCTGTATAACTCAACTTCGGCATTGGTAATCAGGAACATCTTGCAACCTGTATTGAAGAAAGAAATCGTGTGATTGGAGAAGGTGGGCGTATTGAATGGCTGGTTGACACATGGAGAGTTGCTCCTGCTGGCCTTCAGGTTTGGTCGTACATGTACTTGATAGACTTCCTTAAAATGATATCATACTTACAAAAATAGCAGACATTAGAGGCAGATGAATTTGGTTCAATTCTTTAAATATTTAACTAAATCCTGCCTTGCAAGTTGTAACAGGTTACCCGGTCGATAGGAGATGATGACCTGAAGCCAGCTGTAACCGCAGAACCAGAGATTAGTGAGACCATTCTATCAGCTGACGATGAGTTCTTGGTAAATTCTATCTTATTTTTGTGTCAGATTTATGAAACTTTGGTATTTTATTCACCGGTTGAGAAAATTAACAAGTTGAATTTGGTAGGTAATGGCTAGCGACGGGCTCTGGGATGTTGTGAACGATGAGGAAGTTATTGGTTTAATCAGGGATACTGTAAAAGAGCCTTCAATGTGTTCAAAGAGATTAGCAACCGAGGCTGCAGAACGTGGTAGTGGCGATAACATCACAGTCATTGTAATCTTCCTGCGGCCAGTGTCTACAGCTGAAAGGATCTACTAGTAGCCAATTGTTGCACAGTATCATTCAACATGCAATTTCTTTTCATAGAAATTAATTCCTCTTTGTTATTGAAGCTTGTGCTATTGTCCCACAGTAAAATATTTGCTCTTAATCAGAAAGTTCATTGAACATGTAAACTATGGGGAAATTAAACTTGAGTGCATATATTCCTGATTACATCAGTTACATTGTAATTGATTATTTTTTTGTTATATAGAAATTTATGGTACTTAATGTTTCAGAATAACATGATACAAAAGGGGATCAGAAAGAAGAAAAATAAGAAGTATTGGAGTGGACGGCTTACTCTGCTCGTCTCATGGTCCATATGCTTTCTAAGGTATTAATAGTTAGCCTACAGCTTGCACTATGGTCATCTTGGCAGTAATGCACACTTGCACCTATATATAAACACCTGAAAGTTAACCTTTTGAGATTTCATCTCTTTTTTGTTTTCCTGTCTTCATTTTATTGTTTTTCTCAAATTTCGCAGGAGCATTCTAATTTTGGCGTTGACCCTTTGCTCAGTGCATCTTGCAAAAGTGTCTGGAAGCTCTGCAGGAATATATCCCATTCAACTGTTGTCATGTCCACGAAAGAAACTCCTTTTGATTCATCATGGTTAGCACAAATCGGTGGGCTCTTGCTCCTCATGGTGCATCTGTCATGCTTGCTTCCTCTCTTCTTTTCTTTTGCACTTTTCTCATGATGAGTAATCCGCTGGTTTTGTGAAGAAAACATCGAAGCAGTTACTTTGGTAGGGATGGTGTTTGCACGTGGCCCTCTTGGAACCAAAGGTGGTTTAGATACATGAAATACCTCTGAAATCTCCGCTTCACATGGGGTATCTCCACCGTCAAACTTAAACATTCCACACTCTAGCTCAGTGTTCACTTCAATTCCTTCATGACTATAGTTACTGCCTTCGCCAGTTTTGCCAACCACACTTGCTTTTGCTTTGGTGCAGAGGGTCTCTAACAGACTGAAGTTCTCTTCACCCTTGGAGAAATCCCGAGTCATCTTCTCGCCTATCTCTGCGAGACAGAGCCCTGCTGCTGCAGCTTGTTTTAAGAAAACCGTGCAGACAATGAGGACCCTTATGGCAGATTCTGGCAAAGAGTGTAGTTCAGTTCTTAGAAGTTCTGCATCTTTGAAAGGGTCAAGATTGGATATGTACTGCAGTTCAGTGTCAGTGAATGGAACCAAAGCTTGAGGCCAGTTTAGCCATTCAAAGTAAGGATCATCAAGGCATTCAGGGAGGCAGAGACCATGATCAATAGGCACAAGCTCAGCTGTCCCAAGTCGATTATAACACTCTTTTTTGTCGCATCTCTTCACTAGCATATTTCCAGCATGTCTATCAAGGTTCAGGACTCTCACATCAAGTATTCCGATCCTATGAACCGAGGTAACCGTAAAGCTTCCTGGACCCAGTTCTCCTGCATCAAAATCATGACCCACAAATCGCTGCAAGGAAGCAACCTTATAGGGCATGGAGGAGAACGAGAAGGCGTCGCTGACATGAAATGGGACATGAGAGATACTGACCAAAGCTGTTGGTGGAACACCAGAGAAGCCTTGGTAATCCAAAAGGTAAGCAGCTAACTCTCGGATACCTGTTTCGCCAACAGGAATCGAATGTTTCATTCCCGGTTGCCCGAGCATCAAATTACCAGACATTTTAGGATTGTTGAAGGCTAAAGGCTCTTCATCAACCGGTTTAGCCACAGCAATGTTATGACCCTTTCCGGTTTGCAATAGATAAGCACCTCCCATGCCACTTGGTAAAAGCAAAGGCTGAGCTCCAGAAACCATAGCCATGGTGACCTCAGCCACAAGGGCACGAACCATGGGCACTCTCTGTCCACCAAGAATCTCAATCCGTGGAGCGGTGGTTGCTTTGAGATCTTCCTCCATATTAGCAGAGGCAGCTATGGAGAAACAAGGAGAGGAAACGCTTCGATGGATGTTGTCATCTTCAACCGTATGATTAAAGGATTGCGCGAGGAAGTTGAAGTCAAGGTTGGTAAGGGATTGAAGTCTGCATCTTTGAGAGGATCGGTTGAAGTAAGGGAACTGGTCACTGAAAGGATCAATAGCCACGGCCATATCCGAGATCAATGTGGGCTTGCAGGTGATGATTATGGTCGTAGCCAAGCAATTCATGCCAAAACTTTTGGCACTCCTATTGTATATTTACACAACTAAACAAAATTCGTTTTTTCTTTTTTAAAACCTACAAATCAACTTGGATCTATATACAGCCACAAGATGGTGTGTCCTTTGCTTCGCTTGAATCCATTGTGCCCTTTAAGTATTCGCTCCTCCAACCATGAATCGCCGCAATTTTCTACACAAAAGAAGAAATGAAGATGATTCACATGGAAGCCTTAAAAAGAATGAACAAGAAGATTGATTGCTTGCAGAAGAATCAATGAAACGAAACGCACCCTGAATACGGATGAAGGCATTCAGGGAGAGACGGAGAAAGATTGAAAAACAGAGAGGAGCGTCAGAGACACCGACACTGTCACCGGAAAAAAAAATCTTTCTTTTTTTTCCTGAGACTCCCCTCTTTCGAACGATACTTCTTTCTCCTTTCTTTCTTTTTTTTTCCTTTTTTCTTTCTTTTTCTCTTTCTTCCACCCTTTGCCTCTAAATTTATATTTATTCTGCTATAAATGTCTCTCCTTTATTTTACGTTTCTGATTTTCCCGCGTTTTTCGGTTGAAAACGGAAACAAGAGTTTTGCTAAAAATAATTTAAAAACAAACTTAGAAGCTACTACGTCCTTATCTAAGTTTATACCGAACATTAAGGATTTAATGTTGGAGGAACAACAAATACAGAGGTTTATTCTGCCTTATGGACAATAATACTGAGAGCTTGTACGGTTTTGAGTGATAATATAACTAGTAAAGCAAGATTTGTGGAACCAGACAGGAAATCTGAAGACTTATTTGCTTCATGGGTTTGGCTTAGTCGAAGAACCATTGGCTATAACTTCTCCTTGGCTCTTGTTCTTGTCTTCACCAGCAGCATTAGCAGGAACAGATCTTCCACTGCTCGAAACCAGCTTCTTGATGGTTGATTTCAGCTCTGTGTCCTTCATAAGCGAGTCCAACGTCACGTGTACGCCTGTGTGCACAAAAGACAGTTCGCACATCTTAGTTATAGTTAAAACTGTAACCATTCAGAGCGCTTGTGACTACTTACGGTATCTCCAGTAATGTTTAGGGTTTGTTGGGTCATTTATTGTCTCCTCTGTTGCAGGACGAGTAGTGTACTCTTCTTTCAGAGCCATCATATCCTAATTATTCCAGAGGAAAAAAAAACACCACCACATATCGTTATTGAACCTGATGAAAAGTTCTAATAAATATGACAAATCGGACTGTGGTGATGATTACCTGAAGAGGGAAAATAGCCCACATTGACGGAGCTTCAACATGTTGCCTCAGAATGAAATGGGTTATCTCTGGAACACACTGACTTGGAGGGATTTCGTCTACACCAATCACTTCCTTGAAGTACCGTTGTCTTCTCTCTTCATCCTCTTCCCACCAAGCGCGCAGTGTAGAGCAGTCATGGCATGAAGGAGCACACACCTGAAAAAATGAACCATTGGTTTGAATAATGCAGGTGAATCACAATGAATGAAGGTAGCCGAGAAAGAGAGAAAGAGAGAGGAATATCTGACCGTCATATAACCGTAATTAGAGGGAATCCCGAACTCCACACTGGAATCACTGGACATGCGCTGGATGCGAAGACCAACCAACCCTAGTTCTTGCATAACCTGAGTAATCAAATAATTTCAACATCCCCTATACATAATGTAAATTGTAACATATGCTTTGCTTCTACACAAATTGTAAATATGAGATGGATGAATTAGGAGCAATGAAAACAGAGCAAACATACAGGATGTACACAAGATGGAATGAGACCCAGATCCTCCCCACAGGCCAGCATATTAGATGAATTTAACAGAGCAGGCAAGGTTTTCAAAGCATTTTTCCTCCACAGATCCTCTTGGCGTTGGAAATAGTAGTCATAGTATAGTCTCTTCAGAACATTTTTGCTGTATCAGAAGATCTTAATCAGATTTTCCCATATTGATGAGAAGTAGAAAAGCCACCATATAAAAGTAAACGAGGATCTGTGTAAATGTTCATGAGCGATATAAAATCAAAGGAACAAGAGCAGACTCCTTGATTTGGGAAGTATACTACCGTGATTGGGAAAAGGTTTCGGATGTACCTGTGATCATCCAAATCCTGGAAGCTTGAAGTATCCTCAAGATTGAAGCGAGGATAGAACTTTCTTGCATCCTCTGGATCTTTGATCAGAACAACATTCTAGGGACACAAGTTCAACAGAAATAAACAATTGAGAACAGTGGCCTCAAGAAAGACATCAAGTGGGCAAGAGAATTTATATACAAGGAGAAGAAAGCTAGAAGGACTTGTGATGCATGAAAGTTTACCCGTAAAATGTCAAAGACATCAAGGCGAACTTTGCCCTCATTTTCTAGCAACAAAGACTTCTCAGCAAATGACTTCAGCTTTGCTGCAATCTTCTTCTCTGTGTTGCAGTCCTCCTTGAACTAGAGTAGAATTAAAGGAAACAAATTAAGAAAGGTTAATAATACATCCACTGAGAAAAAAAAACAACAAAGTTTTTAACAGAAGGAAAGACTTGTTCTCTAAAGTGTTACTGTATTGAATATATAATATGGTTCTCCAACGGAAAACGATCTCTAAATGAGGAAATTTTACTGACCTCGTACAAGTCCTTTTGAATTTCATTAAGAAAATTTGATGCAATAAATGGCCAAAAATCTCCAAATTTTTCCTGAAACAACAGCACAATGACATAAATCAATAAGATATTTTTATGAGGTGAAGGCTGTGCCTTGAAAACTCACAAACTTAGTAAGCTGTGATGAAACGCTCATAACAAGTGTGATGGAAAACTAACCTCAAGAAACTTCTTCTGGACATAAGGCTTGCTTAACCGGTCGAAATCCCATATTCCCTCCTTTTCCAACTCTTCCTGTATCAGAAGAAACATTTCTCCTTAGCCTTAAATTAGTTCATCAGCAGCCATAAGCTTTTAAAAAGTAACTCTCAAAGCCAAGTTCGTTTGAACTGTAAGCATGTAGCTTGTGTACCTGACTCAATGGAATAGATGGACGGAACTTTCCGACTAAACCAGTCATAGCATGAGCTGGAAGCTCCCAAATTCTGAAGAATCCTAATATATGATCAATCCTATATGCTGTGAAATATTTTCCCATCTGCAAAGCAAGTATGCAATGTGATCAGCCTTCAGATCTTCAAAGGGCTGTGGTTGGTAAGGACACTAATGCCAACCTGTGTTAGGCGAGCACGCCACCAAGCATAGTTGTCTTTTGACATTTCCTCCCAGTTATAAGTAGGAAACCCCCAGTTCTGACCATTTTTGTCAAAATAGTCTGGAGGTGCTCCAGTTGACGTATTCATGCGAAACAGGTTCCTGTTAACCCAGGTATCGACACTGTTTTTGTCAACGCCAATAGGTAGGTCTCCTTTCAGCACAACTCTTCTCTTCCTTGCATATTCGGCTGCTTCTGACAACTTTTGAAAACGGAACCAACACACACTTTTAGATGAAACATCCAGTAACCGACTTCACTAACAAAAATGGAATATAACTAAATGAAGTATGAATCAGAACATACTCACTTGTACATGTAAATGGTACTGGATGTAGTAGTGGAAACATATAGCGTTATAGTGTAAGCTGTCCTTAGATATTAATTTTTCAAGCTGTGGCAAATGTTATTTGAAGATGTGAGAATTTACTGAAACTATCCAGATGAAATACATCTGGAAAGCTTGAACTAATTCGATCAATAAATTTGAACAAGATAAAAGCGAATAATACCTTGTCTTCTGTGTAGTCAGAAAAGGTCCCCCACTGACTATGATCTGAAGTCTCAAAAAAGTCACGGAGGAAGCAAAACGCTGCATATGGTTTCAACCAGCCCTTTCCAAGAAAACAAAACTCAGTAAGCCAAATGGAAAGCTGAAGTGAGCCTTTGTAGGCATAAGTTCTATGCAGGCATATATCTAGAGATATGAACGAACCAATATCGGATTAAGCATACCTCATTCTCAGAGAAGAATTTCTGGAAAGAGCTTGAGTTCAACGTCTGGTCTTTCTCTAGGTCAAAGATCTTCTTGGCAATTGAAAGCTTAGTTTCCATGGTGGCCTCATAATCAACATCCTACGAGTAACAATCTTCAAAATATTAATTTACACTCGAACTCTTACAGTGACAAACTAACGTATGCTGATACAGACACGGAACCCTTTAAAAACAATATATCCCGTTTCTCCCATGGTTCAAGATTACCTTCTTGTCCAGTTGCTCCTTTGCCTTCTGAATTTCTTCCTGAAAGGGAACAAAAAAGGTCAGCTAATTTATTTCTTAGGAGACTGATTCTTCCAGGATACAATAAGTGTACAAACTTACCTTGATTTTTTCTGGCATACGTTCAGAGAGAGCCTGTACTCTAAGATATAATGGATGCAATGCAAACACAGACAACGAGCTGCAAGAGAAGCAAAAATCCAAAAGAGGAAAAAAACAATAAGGATGAATCAGACAGTTCAATGATCTGATATACATTTTACTAAGTAGAGATTGATATTCACAAGAGCCTCAGGCTCAGTCACTAATGATCAACCAAGTATATGGAATGCAAGGTCCCAGAAAAATAATTTAAGCTAAAAATGAACTATTCATGTATTAAGTAGTAAAAAGAAGATAAAAAATAACTTCTGAAGTATTTGTTTCCATCCGTTAACTGAGTGGCAGCGAACCTTTATTGACCTAGTGCAAAACTAACATACATGTAGTCCTCATACCTGTAGGGATACGAGTCCCACCACATCTTATGCACGGATGTGTCATTTACAGGTAAAAGTTGTACTAGATGCAACCCGGAATCTACAGCCCAGTCAACAAGCAACTTCAGATCGAGAAATTCCCCCACACCAACATCATCTTCTGACCTAACAGAGAACATGGGAACTGCAACACCAGCACCCCTCCATGGCATTGCCTACATGTAAAATTAATTAATTTTAAGACAACATTGATCTTGTCACATCAGGAGCTAGTCCATAGTTTGGCTCTGTTACTTACTCGAAACAAGCCATCTGACATGACAATGTATTCTTGTTTACTACCGACGGAGTGAAGAGACAGCTCCCGATTGCCACCAGATTCCAAATCTGTGTTACCTTCCTTCTGAACTTTACAGTATCTATATGTGAAACAACAGTTAAGAACCAGCACGCAGAAAGCATATGAGAAGTGAAGCGTGAACTAGTTTCAACAAATTAGTCTGAAAGAAAGTAAAGAAAGGATATTTGATTGGAAAGTCTGCTTTAGGGATCAAGCAATCTGCTTCCCATATGGAATCATCGACATAGTTGAGTCTAAGTCCATTTTCAACTTTCCATTTCCCCAACTTCGCTGGGGTGCCTAGAACGTACACCTGTACATGCCATAATCAAGGATAAAAAATGATGGCCACCACACTACATCAGACTTAACATGACGATAAAGAAAACCCAAGATCAAAGAGAAAGGCTTACCGTTGTTCCTTCTCCAATGTCTGGACAACAGATCTTGAATTGGACAACAACAGAATCTGTTTACATGGTAAAGTCAAAAGACCACAAAAGTAAGCCAGGAGATCAATCACAAACTAGAGAATCTCAGAGACAATGGTGTTCAAATAAAAAAGGATTACCATCTTGATCCGACTTATTCTCAAAGACCCCTAGAGGTTTTTCTACTTTCAGCTCGAAACTGTGGTGGAAAATGACGTCTTTAAATGCGCTTCTAAATGGAAGTGCTTGATCCCCAGTCTGAAATTAAAGGAACAAAACATCTCAAGGGAATATTATAAGCAGCAAAAAACAATCATAACGGCAAACAAAGTATTTTCAATTTTTCGTTCTGTAGCAATCACAAGACTGCAATCTCAGATTACAAAACTTGGATAATCCGCTCGAAAAGGACATTAGAAAAACCCAAACCTGCCAGAGATCACGAAGCTGAACAGACTCTCCACCAGTCAATGAGTCAGGCACCACGAGTTTTCGCTTCATCCCAAACTCCGACCTTAGCACATTCTTGGAGTCATCCACCACATAGTAACAGTAGTCACAGGTAAACCCAGGTGGAACCGAGACAGAACCACTCCAAATGAGCTGATCATCCTGCTGGGATGGCTTTAGCAGCAAACCTTTTTTCACATTCCCAGAACCAAGTCCAGGAGCTGAGCCACAGACCAGCAAGCTCTCTCCCCAGTGAGTGAAATACGGTATCGAGAATCTAAGGCTAACCGTTGGCTTACTCGACTTGCTCGTAATCAACGAAAGCGATCCTAAATTCATCATTCTCTATAACAAAAATCAAAACTTTAGCAAAACCCAAATGACAATCACATAATTTACTTACTTACTTATCTAACCAAGAACCACAAAATGAAAAGTGAAGAGTCAAGAGATGAGCAACACGCAAGCCATTGGAGTAAATCGACAATCACGGAAGAGAGAGAAAGTAGTCAAGTAAAGGAATTTGGGAATTGATGATCACCTTTGCTTGAACAAACCGTAAATCTAGAGAAGAGTGGAGTGGCCGGTGGCGTCTTGAGTCCCAGAGAGAGTGAAGCCAAGAATAGTTTAAATACTAAATATGGCAACTAATGATTTCAGTTTCGTATATTCGTCATACGCAATCAACAATGGCTTTTTCTGGAAGATATTTTTTGTTTTCGCTCGATCGCTCTGCACCGTTAATTTGTATCAGCAGGAGTTTTCTTTTATTTATTACTAGTAACGAAGAGGCAAGAGGATCACGAGATGGATCGTGCGAGAACTCGTGTCCAGCCATTTTCTTTTACTTTTTTCATCGATCAACTCAAAAATCTATCTCAACCATTTCCAAGATATTTATACATGTTCAAACCATTTGCAAGGTTTCTATTATCCCAACTAACAAACAATGACATATTTAACAAAGTATATAGAAAGTGATTAACTGTTTTACACAGACACAGAAGATCTACGGTAACAATTACAGTTCTCCATTATTTATGTTGATAAAAGAGTGTGGGAGTGAGAGAGATAAGAGAGGGAAGCACAAGGCATAGACACAGAGCCACAAGCATAGTACGTAGAAATTACCAAAGTGAGACCGGAGTTTTTTTTTAGCTCTCACTTTTAGTAATCAAAAGGCCAGCCACTGTAACCCATATGTGATTGCTGCTGTTGCTGGTGATGGTAGTTATGGTTCTCATCGGTTGTATCCGGGTTTCTTGTGCCTCCACGGTTTTGAGTGGAGTTTGAGCTTGAACCTGATGAACGGAATGGCCAGAAGGAAGAGAAAGGATTCCTCCTCTCATTGCCGTTCTCACGAATGTTACTACTACTATTACTACTTCTGTAGTTTCTCGTGGTGGTTCTGTTTTGACTGCTCGAAGGTCCTCTGGCTGATGGTAGCTCTTGGCGACAGACCGGGCACGAGTTGTGCTGAACAAGCCATGGGACGATGCAGTCAGTGTGATAGATGTGGTTACATGGCATCTGTTTCGCTTCTGATCCCAATTCAAATTCGTCTTTGCAAACAGGACAGTTCGAGTCCGACGACCTAAGATGCCTCTGTGCAATCTTGATGGTTGGCAATGCGTCTATTGATGATCTTGGTGCAGGTGGTGGGCCTCGGCGAGTACTGCCAGCTGAAAGCTGCTCGAACAGTTCTTCAAGACCGGGACCGAAGAAGTAGTCGCCGGTGTTACCACGTGTGATGCCAATGGCGGGTGAGCCACCATTGAAGAGAGCTTCGACTGCATTGTCTCCAGATAGTCTATAAGGTACCTGACCACCAAAGATCAATAAAGGAGCCAGACCAGGAAAGTTTTCAGGACCTGTACTGATAGTTCTTCCTCTGATTTCTCGGTCGTGGCTCCTTTCGGCTAAGCGGTTCCTCATAAACGCAGAGAAAGCATCCATGAGATCAAAAGTCGGGTCACGTTCTACAACACCCCTGTGAGCTCTAAACATATCAAATGGGCTGGCTTGAGCCATATCAAGTTCTTCAACAAATCCTCCTCCACAATAAGAACACACAGGCTCTTGGCCGTGAAGCCGGACAGCACGCTGGCATCTGTGACACCAGTGGGTATTCCGACTGCTTGACATCCTCAGCTTCTCACTCTACTTTTCTTCAGTGGAGTCAAACAAGACCACAAGAATGAAATCCTTTCCTTGAAGCCCTTACAAGAAGCTTTAGCTTATTTGACAGTCCTGAGTTATAAGCCTGCAAAAGTGGGTATAAGTTGGAAATCACTCATTAACATTTCCGGCTTAGTGAACATTACAAGATTCGATCATACTCCAGTAAATAAGGACCAAACTTTTAAACATATGGTCCGGATATAGAATCATGGTGTTTCTCTCAAGACTAGAACTTGATTACCATGTTTAAGTCTTGAATAATCTAATAAAAATCTAGCCTACCAAAATAACAAAGATGGAACAGAAAGTTTAAGTTTTCGTCAGAGCCTACTTATAGAATAGCTAGACCAACCCAAATAAAGGGCCGGACAAAACCGAGGACGGCCAAATAATGAGTATGGCCAGTGAATATGAACTCGAAACCTAAATGATTCAATCACCTTGTAGCTACAATCTTTAACTTAAACCATTTACTAAAATGAATGAAAGGCAATGTACCAAGAACCTCAGAATTCGGAAACGATTAATCAAACGAATTTCAGAAGCACATAACTATCACAAGTTAAAGACGAGAAGCCAAATTCCGATCACCGAAAAGGGAAATCAAGAAGCGAAAGAGGAGAATTTCAATCCAGTGATCCAAATACAAGGAGAAAATCATAATGTTAGGAAAACAAAATTCAAAGATGCGAGACATGGATACTTTGGTGAAACGTGGAGCTGAATGAGAAGAATACCTCGTCATCTAGGATAATGGATCGAAAGGAGAAACCCTAGCGAGAGGATTTGGGGAAGAAGACGACTCTAGAAGAATGAATCTCTCCTTCCTTCTTACACTCTCTAATTAATTCTTGCGAACTCTCACTATGCCACGTGTTTTTACTTTTCTACTAATCTAGTCTTGTTTTGTCAACCCTAAAGTCTGCAAACTCATAATCTCTCATATGTTTTGTAAATCTATTTTTTATATTTTTGTAACCAAAATATTATGGGCCTTTTGACCAAAAAAAAAGAATATTATGGGCCTTGGGGGCTTATAACTTTTTTCGGACAAAAGATATGAACATTTCGAAAGGTCTGTTGTAGAGGTAGAGAAGCATCGGCCTTATTTTGGACAATGATATACAGTACCTTGATAACTTGGGTTTCGAAGAGACTAGTTTTGAGAGAGATTCTAATGTCTTGATCTAGGCGATATAAACAAACTTCGAGACTGGCCAAGATCATTTGTACAGTGAACCACCACTAATGAAATCTTAAGAACTCGAAGAAGAAGAGTCCGGCCTTCCTTTGGTTTCCAAGGGCGAAAATCAAACCAATGTGCAAATGGATAGCAAAGATGACCTTATCTTTTTTAGTGTATCATGCGGTCCTAGAGAATTGTACTCCTAATTTGTTATATCCAATTTTTTTATTTTTTTTCAATAAAGATTATATATATATATATATCCAATTGTTGAGATAGATAGACAATATGTACCCAGTTATATTTTTAATAAATGTATGTTTGAGTTTTTTTTTTTTTTTTTTGTAAGGGATAGGAGCATTTCCTATTTAACCACATGGAATCCAAATCGGGGTACAAGAAAGTAAATGGTTTCGAGTTGAAAATGGTGAAATGGCTGTAGAAGTGAAAGTGACGGAAAAAGAAAAAAAAAACAGCTCATGTTGTTCCGTTTGTTCCTGGATTGGACGTTTGGACTGATTCTTAAACGTTATTTTCATTGCAGTTATATTTATATAACACATACACGTACATATATTAAACCAAAAAGAAATAAAACAAAAAGAGGTAACGAGAACGGTTAATGTAAAACTGTATTGGACAACGACTTTTTTTTAGGTTGGAGTAGTAGAAGTCCTCTTCACGTTCACCTCATTGATTGATAGTTTCTCTTTTTGGTGAAGATCATCAAACAGCTGTGTTTTGACATTACAAATGAAACATTGGCTTTTCAAGACAAAGATTCCACCAACTGTGTTATCAATTTATCACGACTCTGTTCAATTCCCTGTCATGTGAGGCGGGGCAAGATCGCAAGATAATGGCTTTTACAGAGTTGGCTACGCGGATTAATAACCCATAAAATTTAAATACTCTGAAATTTTGATTTTGCCTATCATTGTGGATATCTTTATAATAGCCGTCTAAATGAAAATAACCCGAAACAAGTAGCTTGGCTTTTGTTCGTTCCAGTTCCACATAAGACCATGATACTATTAAGTCTAAATTCAGTGGATTTAAATTTAAAGAGTATCTTTTTTATATAATATGGCGTTTATCATATTATTTGTTTTTTCAAACTCGTTTATCATATTATTTGGCATTATCTTGATTATATAGTATACACTTGACAGATTTAATATGGCGTTTATCAAATTTGATTTCATTTTCTTTTCAGCTGAAATTGATATATAGTTGTTATAAGGAATCATCATTAATTTGATGTATATGATGACATCATGCATAGTATTCATCGTAACCTAAGATTTGGAGCCTACCGTACTGCACGATTATTATGTTTCGTACTTTATAGTTTATACTTTACAGCTATATAGCTATCACTACACAATTATTGACCATGAAAAATAGTTAGCACTTCGAATTTGAATTACAGTGTCAAAGACAAGTAAACAACTAATTTTTAGGAGATAGGTAATTCTGCAATGTTCAAAATATAACCGTTCAAGTCAACTACTCGATCGACCCCTCTTCTTTATCACACACTTGGACAATACATTGATGTTGATTATAAAGATATTTAAAAGAAAGTTTGGTACGTTGCAACTATCCATTTAATCGACGTAAAGGTTCCTTTTTATTTTCATAAAAGAATTATTTAAAAGTCTCTTTTTCTGAACCTACCAAAGTTAGATTCCATGGATAAGAAAAATGTAGGAGTGATATATAATAAAATCAACACATGCATGTTCTATAAATCCAATTCCTTTTACCAATAATTGTGCTACTTTCAATCCAAAAAACAATACTATATTTGGTATCTAGCATTTTGTCTATGTTTACCAACCATATTCAGATTTTTATATAAGTAAAATCTGAAAGCACACAAAAAAAACCAACGCAGTAAAATCAGTTGGTAAACAAATCAAATTTTATTTGTATATATTCCCTACATATGATCTTCTTTAAAAATGTAAATGGATGGCTCTTTTTAAAACGGCTATCTAAATTGGTGGCTATTAAAAACTATACTCTACCAATTAGTTTAAGTCTAAATTGGTGGGACTAGAGATAAACGCTCATCAAAAAGAGAAAAGACATGATCCCCACAAGAGAGAAAAAATCAAATACTATAGTAATTTTTAAAATAAATGAAAGAGATGTGTTATGAATGATAATTAGATAAACACGGAAACTAAATATTCTTTGCTTAAAATAAAAAATAAAACGAAACGGTCGTTAAAGAATCATAATTACGAATAAGATCAAATGGTCCAATTAGCCCAGGAGGAGGAGCGTGGAACCCACAACAGCGATGCACACACGTAGACCCGACGGCGCGTACACTTCAAACAAGAAGAGAGAGCGCGTAATCGCTTTCCAACAAGCAAAAGGCGGACCAGAAAGTGTCGAGTTATAAAACGTTTGTTTCTTCTTTTATGCACTCTTTAACGATGATGGCGTGAAAGAAAGAGAGAGAGAGAGAGAAAGAAAATGATGATCAGTCAAGCGACCGGTTTTTGGGAAGAGAGACTGATCAGTAATCATCACAAGACTAAAGGTGTCTCCTTCTTCTCTAATTTTCTTCATATTTTTAAGCATTTCTTTCTTCTATCTTCACGCTTTTGCACAAGAAATAAAAGACTATAGACTCTTTTCTTTCTCTCTCTCTCTCTGTTTTCTGGGGCTGGCTTAGAAAACTGTAAGAAATTGTTGGTTTATCATCGATGCTGTAGAGTTGATCCTTCTTGCATTCTCATGAATTTTTTTTTAATCATGTTCTATTGGTGATTTCTGGTTGCATGAATTAGAAAACTTTTGCATCCGTAGTCTTTTATACTATTTTATATGAATTTCACAGGTTTTTATGGATTTGAACAAATTCAGGTCTTAGTATCACAATTTTTTTTTTTTTTTGTTTTTCGTTTTGAGGTTCTTGCATCTTTGTTAATTCGTTGATTAATCCTTTTACCAATGAAGTAAAATTAATCTGAAATTAAGTTATCATGTTGTTTAAGATTAGTGCAAGTTCCATTTACAGGATTTTCTTCTCTGCAGCATTTGCTGGATTCCACAGTAATTTCTTGAACTGTTTCTTTTCATTATAAAATAAAAAAGAAATCAATATATAGATGCAGTCACGAGAACGCTCGGTTTTCAGAATTGATGATTATAAGAAGACATGTTAGTTTAATTGTTCTTTGTTCTTTTTGTAAGCAGACAAGATCGTGACAATGACTAAAATATGTCCAAAAATAGAAGAAAAGAAAGTGTGTGAAGCAGTGGTTGAGCCAATTTCTGCAGATGTGAGCTTTGCTTCTAATCATTTCCCATTATACAAGTTAGGACCTAATGATCAGATTGTTGATGAGCCTGAGGAAGATGAAAAAGGTCCATCTGTCAAAGATGTCGTCGATAAGGAGATAGGAGATTTGTCAGATCAGCATAAGCAGCTTTCGGTTCGTGACCTCGCTTGCAAATTCGACAAGAATTTAGCTGCAGCTTCTAAATTAGTTCACGAGGTTCCCACTCTATGATTATGTGTCTGTGTTTTAGATGAATGGTCTCAAAACCGAATTACCAAACTAACATTGCCTTCTTTGCTGGAATGTTTAGGCAAAGTTAAGTGAGGTGACTTCTTTGGAAGGACATGTTATGCTAAAGAAACTAAGGGATGCTTTAGAAACCGTGAGAGGCCGTATGGATGGGCGAAACAGGGAAGAGGTGGAGAAAGCTATCTCCATGGTTAGTTTTTGTTACTTCCTTTTACTCCTAAAGGCCATAGTTATTATGTTTCTCCTCTTCTTTCTAGATAAGATATAACTTGTGAATGTTCTTAGAACATTTTCTTCGATTTACGATGAGCAAACTCTGTTTCGCTACCATATCCACTTCTTCTTTTCCTTGATCATGGCGCAACTACATGGTTTTACGCCTTTAAGGTGACTTGAATCAACTGTGAAGGATGTAAATAAAGTTTTCCAGTTTTTGTGTCTTGTAGGTTGAGGCTCTAGCCGTTAAGTTAACTCAAAATGAAGGTGAACTAATTCAAGATAAGTTTGAAGTGAAGAAACTGGCAAGCTTCCTTAAGAAGGTCTGTTCACTGCGCCGTCCTTTTTCCTTTTCATGTTTTCTCCATTAGACATTTGTAGATTCAGTATATTCTCTTCTAGCTTGGTTACTTGTTTTAACAGTCAAACTAAGGCTGATTTCTTTGTGTTCTCAGGCTTCAGAAGATTCGAAGAAGTTAGTAAACCAGGAAAAGTCGTTTGCTTGTGCTGAAATAGAGAGTGCACGAGCTCTTGTGATGAAACTTGGAGGGGCATTTGAAGAACAAGAGCTTTGTTCTAAAGCTTCTCGAGATCAGGGACCGGTATGCATCAATTTGAGCTCAATTTTCCTTTTCATTTCTGACAAAGAAGGAGTAAGATTCTGAATCAAACTTATGTTCCATCTCACAGAATGTGGAGAAATTGGTTGAGGAGGTTCAGGAGGCTAGACGAATCAAACGGATGCATAAACCAACCCAGGTCCAACTTCATTTCTGTGCTCTAAATAAATGTCTGTTATAAGACTTTCTATCTCTTCTATTAGTCATATTTCTGACAATAGAATCCAAATGTTCCATGATTTTAATGGATTACATTTAAAGTTATAAACTGAATGCTTTGTAATTTAGGTGATCGGTATGCAACACGAGCTTTATGATTTAAAGAGTCAAATCCGAGAGAAGTCTGCATATTCTGTTAAGCTTCAAAGAGAGGTATAGTATTTTGTTTCTTGCTTACATCTTGTTATTTTTTTTATTAACTAACCGTCTTGTCTCTGAAAATTAAAAATATCCATAGATAGCAATAATCAAGAGAGCCGAGGGGTCCAAGACCTGTCCATATGTTCTGGATGGTGCACAAAGTCTTGGCTCGAGCCTAAGAATCCGTGCCACCTCGGACAGTGGGTTAGATATTTCCAACTGTTCAATCCAGTGGTACCGTGCAGCATCTGAGTCTAGTCGACGAGAAGTTATATCTGGTATTTGGCATTCTCTCTTTGCTTGATCTTTTGGTTTTTTACATAGTCGAATATCAAAGATTCATTTACATATTTGGCAATTCTTATTATGTTCTCAAAGTTATCAACTTTGGTAGTTATGATGTTCCATTGTAGTAACTTATAGGACATTAGCTTTTAGCTTGAGCAGTTCACATTATTTTTCCAATCTCAGGTGCCAACTGGTCGGCATATGCTCCAGAACCATTTGATGTCGGGCGAGTAATACAAGCAGACATTCTTTCAAACAGCCAGAAATTCACCGTTACAACCGACGGTCCAATTAATTCTGGTTAGTGATACAAGAATTAGTTTGCTACAATTGAGTACCTCCTCAAAGTCCACATACAGTTTATAATGGAGACATAATATAAAAGATTGGCTAATCGAATGACAATTTCTACAGCTGCTGGCTTGCAGTCACGCGTTGAATCACTCCTGCGAAAATCTAACAATGAATTCACCGTATGTTTACAATTTCCCTTTTTCCCCATGGAAGAAAATTTTGCATAAAACAGTTCTTAGTTCATGAAATAGTTGTTAGTTCTTGCTCTAATATGACTAGACATTGAAATTATTTTTCAGGTGGTTATATCACAGATGAATGGGCAAGACCATGCATCACGATCCCATATATTTACTGTTGGAAAGGCGAGGATAAAGCTGTCCCGAGGATGGATCACAAAGGCCAGAGAAATATATTCGTCATCCATGCAGGTAATCTAGAGGCGGTGAATCGTAGCTTTATTCACTCTCTGGCTCTTCCTTTGGCTTTATTGAAGTTTCTTTCTTCCAAGTTTTAATATGGTTTGGTACCATTTCAGCTCTGTGGAGTGAGAGGCAATGCTACTGTTCCTGCAAAGGCATTGTTCTGGCAACTAAGAAAGGGTCTAACTTTCTTACTAACTTTCGAGTCAGAGCAAGAACGTAATGCCGCTATAGTTCTCGCCCGGACATACGCATATGATTGCAATGTGAGTAAAACTGACCAGAAAAATATCCCTTTTTATATATTCACTCTTCTCTTGTTTTGCATTTCCCTTTTAGAATACAGTTACTCCATTAGAAAGATATGGTGTGAGCAACCATGTTGAATCAATTTCAAATCCTGCAGGTCACTCTGGTTGGGCCAGATGATTGAGGTAATCAAAAGAAGTAATCTTTTTTCTCAGTTTTCGTCCTAAAAGCGGCGATTGTTATGTGTTTGTGTGTGGTTGAATGAAGAAGAAAAAGAAACACAGTGTTGCTGCATAGTTTTAGGCAGAAACACATTTTGTTTTTTTGGCATGATCACTAGTTTGAGGTGGTTGGCATTTTTCTGATTTTGATTTTATTGGTTTGTTTGTTTAAATTGGTTTAGTTTTGTTTGGTCCACCATTGCTAGTTAGATTTTTTTTTAGTGTGAAATTGTAATGTAATCACTATTTGTTTGTATGTAATAATAAGTAATAACAGGACAGTGTTTCATTTAATACTACAGTCTGTCTACTCATTCTCAATAAATGTAATAAAAATGAAAAATAAATCTTTTAAAGATAAGAATTACCTATTGAGCTATCTCATGTAATTAACTTTGAATTATCTGATGATACGAAATCATCCAAATGTTAACAGAAACTTGTATAGTTTTGGACATAAATTATACTAGATACTTTTAAGTAAAGACATACTAATACTTTAACATATAGAAATTTAAATTTAAGATTGAGTACAAAAATTAGTGAAATACTTACAGNTTAAATTTTTTCCCTAATTTAAATTTTTTAAAAAAAAAAAAAAAAAAAAAAAAAAAGTTATGGAATCAAACCAAAAAGATGAACATTTTCGACTTTATCTCATAGTGGTCCGAAGTTTTTGTTCCTCTTTTTCTCTCAATCTTGATACTTGAGTCCATCGCCGAATCCAAATCAATGGGAAAAATACTCGTTGAAATCTGTTTGATATCAGCTCGAGGGCTCCGTGTAGGAATCGGAATTGGATCTTCTCTACTGAAACACCAATGGTACGCTGTTGGGTGGCTTGATCCAGAAGACAAGTACTGCACTACAATCGATGCTTCAAGATCAGACAATCCTGTTTGGAGAACAAAGTTTGCTACTTTACTGGATGATTCCGCGATTCAGGATTCGAAATCGGCTTTACACGTCGAGGTTTATAGCAGAGAACCCTTATTCTTAAGGAAGAGGCTTCATGGCTCTGCTACTGTTTCCTTGAAGGAGTTTCTGACTAAGTATAAGCAACAACAGAGTTCTTCCAAAGCTGTAATTGAAGAAACTGGAAGCTATCAGCTTAGGAAGGCCAACTCGAGCAAGCCTCAGGGCTTTGTCGATGTGTCCATCCGTATATCTGCAGAACGAGAGGATTTTGGGGGTTTTACTGGTACTCTCTCTCTGAACCATGATACACTCAATTACCTTTTGTTTTGTTTCGTTTCCTGTAACTCAATTCTTGAAGAACCTTGAACTTGGTTTTCGAAGATCCCATTTTCTGAGTCTTAACGTTTCAAGATGAGTTTGTCGGAAAGAGAGAACTTACCATTCTTTGTTTCTTCTTTATTTGCGCAGGAGATATTGGAGGAGTTATGCTTTCGAACAACTCGGATTACAACACTTCAGAACAAGATTACATGGCTGGTTCATCGCAGCATCCATTTGCTCCATTGAACCAGTCAAACAATTTGAACCCGTTCTCAGTTCCTCCATATAACTACCACTCATCAATGCCTAACCCTCCAATGAACAACACCAACCCACAAATGCAACAACCTTACTATCCTCCACCAATGCAGCCACCACCACCACCACCACCTATGAACTCAGGGTACATGCCTACATACATCCCAAAATCAGAGAATGTTACGAACATTCCATCATCATCATCATCTGGAGGAGCACCAGGAGCAGGAAGAGGATATGCAAGGCCTGGACCAGGGTTTGCTGCAGGATTGGGAGCTGGTGCAGTACTTGGAGCTGGTGCAGGTTTATATGGAGGCGAGTATGTGTCAGGATTTGACTTACCTTCGAGCTTACCTCACCCAAGCGTCTCCATTTCCATCGATCCTCCATTTTGATGCAGCAACAGCTTAATTCAATATGGATGCATTTTGAGATTATCTGAAACATTGTAGATTGTTCGTATCTGATATGATGAGATCCCAAATCCAAGAAACATATAAAATGGGAGGCCTTTGGCTTCCCGGGAATTCGATCAAACTGTTTTTTCAATTGTTATTACTTTTTATATGGTGTTATTAGAAACTTTACATAACACAGTGTTTAGAAGCAAACTGTTGCAGATGACTCTTGCTATGTAGATATGTACATAGTCCCACCAATCAATATGCAGGTCCTTCACTCAAAGTAGCAATATGCAATAATCAAATCTTGTGCAGTCCCGCCAATTCTATTTACATAGACATGGTTATGTACATAAGGGCTTAGAGTGACTGAGTGGAGCATGGGTCAGACTTCTCTCGGGCGGTTGTCCGTCTTCAGAAAGTGGACATATTCCAGCTGCCCCATCTCTCCACCGTTCACAGGATCAAAGCTGCATCTGTAGAAACTGAGGGCCCAAGAAAACACGAGTGAGCACTGAGCAGAGATCTGAAGGTGATTATTATATATGCACAACTAGTGAAATTGCTGTTTTAAGATCTTGTAGTGTGATGGACTATACCTTCCATCCATGCCGATAATAGCAACTGTGTTGTGACTGCCAAATGCTGCGAAGAATTGTGTGACTTCTGATACATGAAACTGTGCACATGACCATTCCGAGCTGAAATACTTTGGTAGAACACCTGCAACAAAAATCTACATGTTATGTAAGAAAGAAGCAATGAATTGTCAAGGTTTCACAGTAGCATTCCAAACACCATTCTTCCCATTTCTTCATCAAGGGAAGACATAATAAACAAGAGAAAAATAATGCGTTATATGAGAAATAAGCTAAAGGGCATAGATCTTTTGGACTTAGAGGCTAGAGCTATAAAATAGTCAATGTTCCCACCCAGTTGGGTTTTTAGGAATCAAATAATATTTTTTTGGTAGTTCATTGAGAAAAGAAAAAGTAAGAAAGATTTGGTCCCCTTTCTTTTGTTCCATAAGCAATTCTAAGAAGTAGCACAGCATCATATTTCATGGGGCATCAAATTGCTTACCTCTCATAAATGACAATGACGAACCGGGATTGTTACCAGTGGTTGGAGAAACAAGGCCTTGCAGAGAATTAGAATACGTTTGTTGTGTTAGGAGAGCAGTATTTTCAGTAGAATGAGAATCCTCCCCAACTACCCTGACTCTAAGAGAGAAGATGTGAACAGTCCCCTTGTCGCTTGATACTGCCAGCCACTGCACGTTTGGTGAAAGTGCAATGCTATAAATATCTGCTCTGTCCACTCCTCTTCGTACCTATAAAGAAACAGCATTGAATTACATCTAGCACGCATTAGTAGTGAGCATCAAAGTGCCATCTGCTTCGCAATAAGATTCTATCAACCAATTTCATAAGGCTATTTAACAGAGGAAATGGAACTTCACTTGTGCGAACTCTTACTAGCAAGAAAGCCATAAAGCAGGTTTGTCAGTTAGAACTCATAAGTCAGAACAAATATATGTTCAACATCTTATTTGACAACGTTCTTTTGGTATATGAGATTGCAAAACATATGATGTAGTGATGAATATTACATATAAGCCAAAGCATTCAGAAAGGGGAATTCAGTATTTTATAGTTACCTCTTGCAAACGAGTTCCGTCCATTGTGTTGAAGATTCTAATCAGAGTGCCCTTTGTACTAGCAGTTGCAAGCAACAAACCATCCAATGTCAAGGTCATGCACGCAATACTGGAATCATGAGCATTTATAATTTGTACCATGTTAAGCCCAAAATGTTCAATTCGAATCTCTCCTCTATGAAGACCAGGGCAAGCCAACACAGATGTATTTGAATGATGAGAAAGGCAACATAATCCTCTTGGATTTGCTTGAGTTTCAATCTGGTGAAGAAGTCTTAGGTCCATAAAATTGTAAACATATATCTTATGTTCAAGAACAACAACAATCCGATCCCTTCTTAGTTTCACTGCACGAATTTCAGACCTAAATGCAAATTCACTGATGCAACGGCTCTGATGATCATCCCAAATTAGTACTTTGGTTGAAGGGTACTGAGAGTTAGGTCCACCACCAACAAGCGCTAATATATTGCTTCGGAAAAGCATCTCTACAATTTTAAACCCACCATTCTTCAGCTCACGCCTGAAAGTTTCCTTGAAAGGTTCACAGTTATATATACGAAAACCATGACTTGTTCCGGCGGCAAAACAACTGGAATCCTGATTCCAAGACACAGAAACCAACTCTGCTTCACCGTTTTCATTAGATTCTGATTCCGGACGCACAAAAGAGCCAGATGTGCTGTTACTGCGGGAGTCATGGGCACCATAACCACCTGGTTGCAAGATTCCTTGGGGATTTGAAACAGTTGAACTCATTTTTTCGATCAGTTGTAATACTACACCACTTTTATATCAATATCAAAACAAGCAGACTGATCCCAATCCAGAAAACCGAAATAATGAACCTGAAAGATGGTAAACTTTATAGTTTAGATCATGCCAGAACGTCATCATATCGTAGTGGCACTATTACATAGCTCCAAAACAAAACCAGAGCAAAGACAATGCAGCGACGAACGCTTCAGGGATACTTATAGAACATAATTGATAGGATCATCATATGCACCTCGCCACAATGCAAAGCAGGAACAAATGAATAAACCTTTCAGAAGTTTGAGTCAGATAAATACTTCATACCAGATATTGTTACAAAGTTCTTTCTATTTATTCTGATAGCCTGCCATGCTCACAGTCGCCATAGTCATTATATCATAATAAGAGCTCCAAAAAGCAGCTCATGTTTATGATCCGCCATGATCGAACCACATTAACCTGTAAATTCTATATGCAGTGCATACTCCTAATTCCTAAATAAGCGAATTCAAAATACATTCACAGACACTATCTCATACTAGTGAATATCCAGATCAAACAATTAACAGAAAAAATGCGAAAGTAGACGAAAAAACCGTAGACGATTCTTGATTCAAACATTAACAAGGAGATAAACCGATCCTCACCAATCGGAGACGAATCAAGGCGACGAGTAACACGAGATCTACGATGAAAAACTGATTCTCCAAGCTTCAATTTCAATGACGAAGACGCTTCAGAGCTGCTGATTTTTTCCCTGAATAACTTCTCTCTACCGGCACCTTCTTGTAAGTTTTATCTTCGTTCCATTTCTCCGGTTTGTTTTTTTTTTCCGGAATTTAGTCGGTTGGAAAAAACAAAAAATGGGCTTAAGTTTATGTCCAAGTGGGCCGACAGCTATTGGCTCTTTAGTCACCATCTGGTAAAGTTCACGTGTCTGCCGTTTCTTAACTTGGAGGAAAAGCTGTCGTGCCGTTTTTATTTGCTGGAAGAAGCTGTCGTGCCGTTTTTGGACTAATAATGTGGTAAATATACCAAAAATGGAAATTCACTCTGAGGACAAACCAATCCATATTTGGAAAAAAGTGATTTGGCTATAAAAGAGTGAGAACCCCCAATACACACTCACTTTGTTCAATGCGCGCACGCAATAAAAGAAAGATAAAACCCCAGTTTCCGAGAGAGGGAGACATGGACCAATTATCACTTGATTCTGTTTAAGTTAAAGTTAATTAAACAAATCTCATAATAATACTATTATTAGATTTTTTTATATTTTGACTTTTTAGAAGAAATTTTAAAATTAAATGATGTTTTTAATTTTAGATGTAAAATTAATGATTGTTTTTATTATTAGTTGAATAGTGTTAAGATAAATAATAAATAATTTTTCAATTTAGAATAAATAGAAATTAAAAAATTATTTAATTTATGTGCAAAATTTTTAAATCAGATATTAAAAATTAGGGAAAATATTTCTTAATTGGATTGTTAACTTCACCGTAATTCTCTCCGTTGTAAATTTACTAATTACCAAAATAACAAGTTGTTGACAAACCTCGACTTCTCTTTTTCTTGTATTTCATTTTCATGGTTTAATTTTTGTTTTCATTTTTTAAACCATTAAACTATCGTCAATTGGAATTATTTTTCTTATAATCTCATTTTCATTTTAGCTACCGATCCCATCTTTACTTAACAACCAGTCGTCATGTTCTATATCATTTTTTTTCTCTTTTTACTTCATCTCAAAGTTGCAGAGAATTAGAGAGATATAAATTCAATTTGTTTTGTAACTATAGAGAATACATAAAATTTGTTCAAACAAGAGCAAGAACAAATAGTGGATTCCAGATTCAATTCTGAGACGTGGAGTTTTTCTGTCGAATCTTGAACTCGTAAATTTGCATTGTTCTTTTTTGTTTCATGTTTTTTTTTTAAGTGTATTGGTTTATA
>OVAQ01000230.1:0-41399 GCA_900406345.1 Erysimum cheiri | reverse complement strand
TACGGTTAATGAGAAATAATCCTTTTACACTTTAGTTAATAGCCTTTGTTTGATTATAAAAAAAGATACTTCACAAACCAAACACAATATTTCATTATATTATATATCTTAATTATAAGCCTTCACACATAACATAAAATAGTCAACGATTAAACCAAAGTCATAAAACATCATAATTAACTCATAACATCTTGCAACACATTAAACCATTATTAAATAGGGTCTATGAGTACCACCGCCACCACTAACACCAAGCCGTTATGGAAGTCCAAGCCGGTTAAGTAAGGGGTTAGTGGTTGCATGATATTACTGTATGTGTTAATTATGATGTTTTATGATTTTGGTTTAATTGTTAACTATTTTATCTTAATCGGCTTGGATTTCTATATGATACTAAGAGCTTGGATTTATCTTAATCTCAGAGCTTGTCAAGGCTATGGGTAAGCACGACATGATATGATAGCGATCCGAAAACAAGACCGAGTAGAGAGAGAGTAAACGATGGTCGGTGAAACAAGTAAGGTCACCAAAAACAAAATCAATGATGAAAGTAAAAGCATCAAATTACTAAAGTATCACAGGTGTTTAAATAAGCTTACATCTCATAGGCAAACAAGTCATGCACATTTTATTAAGAAACCACGGTAAACCTCACATCTTAAGTGTTACATTTGAAAAGAACTAGGCCACACAAAAACGACAGAAAAGAACTATGAACAACTGAAGTCGTTCATGCTAGGATTAGAAATATTGATACTATGGATAAATCATCGGGCATAATGTTACTTGATGGGTTGTGGTTCTCGACAAGCAGATTCGGAGTACCACGAGGACAACAAGCAAAGAACCGATTGCCGGTTATCGTAATCAAACTGCACAACACTAGGTTCGATCTCTAGTTGGAAACAAAACAAAGAGGGATCCAAACAACAAGATTCGGACAACAAGCAAAGAACCGATTGCCGGTTATCGTAATCAAACTGCACAACACCAGGTTCGATCTCTAGTTGGAAAGAAAACAAAGAGGGATCCAAACAACACTCATACAGATTGACAAGGATCAATCAGAGTCTACCAGAGTCAATACATCCGACATAGTATTATCAATCTCAGTCTCTTCAGGTTTTATTTAATTGTAGTCTTAAGGTTGATGCCCATATATATATAAAACACACATATTACCTTTCTGCTGATGATCACTAGTTTTCCTCTGCTTTTCCAAGTTGCGTCTTTTCAGCTTCCAACTCGCTAAACGCCTTCCCAATCGCTGCAGCTTCAGCAGGCAGAATAGGCTCAGCCTCCTTTGTTTGCAACTTGCTTAAGGCTTTAGCAATGGCTGCAGCCTCACCAGCAAGAATGGCCTCCTTTTCCTCATACAAATCGCTCAACATTTTAGCAATTGCTCTAGCTTCACCAGCAAGCATGGGCTCATAGTAAACAGGATTATCATACATACAAGTCTTGAACATGACTCTGGCCTCCTTACATTTCGTCACGTCACTTTCTTCTTCGTTCTTCTCTGCTTCGTCTACACATCTCTCCAATGCTATGAATGCATCCTTACACTCACCTCCCTTTATGTACGTACACAACCCACACTCTTCCTTTTCGTCTTCGTCCTCTTCCTCTGTTTCATTCAAATCTTCAATTAGCGTTCTCGATTCGTCCTCATCTCGCGAAATCTGTCCCTGATTTGCCGACCGATCCTCGTCGCTAAAGGCCATGCTCACAGAACTCGCAATTCCCATAGATGGTCGAGAGATCGGACTCTTTATTTACTCAATTTGCTTGTTCACTCCCAAAAAGAAAGAAAAGAAAACCCTAATCGCCGTCCCTCTTGCCAAAAAGTTCACAACCTTAAATTGCCAAAATTCTCAATAAATTTGTTTTCTTCCATTTTCTAAAACTTTCCATAAACGGAAACTTTGGAAACTCTAATGAATCTCCCATCTTGACGATTTACCCTGTTTAGGGTTTTCTTGTTTGCGGATGCATTTTTTTTTTNTTTTTTTTTTCTCCCGCTCCTCCCACTGTTTGGGCCCATTTAATGCCTTCCAGCCCACATTTTAAGCCCTTTATATGTTAGGTCCGTTAAATTTTATATTTAGTTAGCTTTTGTATAAAACTTGTTTTAAATCTTCCTACTTTTCTCTATTTCAAATGTCTTTTCTACATACCATTACTTATTAGTATAGTTCAAAAACTTAATTAGGGGTTTATCTTTAATTTATTATAATACCTCCATTTTCCAATAATTCCTTCTTTCGTTTTATCATTCCTTTTTAATCTTTTTCTTATGTTTTTATTCCATATAATGATTTTAAAAAATGAAATGGCAAATATTCCTTTTTATTTATTACCTTGAAACATAGTGGTGTACAACATCAAAGAAACCAACATGATAGAAAAAAGCTAATCAACATTTAACATTCAAACTTTAAACAAGTTAAACAACACTTTATTTAAAGAATGATTTAGGAAGAAGAATACTGAAACTTTATTATCACACTTTTTATTTTCATTTTAAACAAAACTATTACAAACTTTTTTTTTTTGACTATTATAAACTTAAAACATATAATCTAGTAAGATTTATTCTAATGACCTCATTGTGTCATCATGATACGACGTACAAGTGATGTACATTCATTTACCGTATCCTATTTATGTTAACTGGTTGGGAAAAAAATATCAAACCAAAACAATACTTCTTGTGATTTTAACAACAAACCATGTTTTGATCTGAAATGTCAAATATCATAAAAAAAAACAACAAACAACAATAACATAATTTGTCAAATATCATTAAAAAAACCAACAAACAACAACAACATAAGTTGTAACGATTAGTACAGATCCGAAAAGAATGTAAGATTAACAGTAATTGGAGACTTTGATTAAATAAAACGTCATATACCAAGTCGCCATTTATCTCACAAATTTACCTATGTTTCAATGTTTAATTACCACTATGGAGTTGGTGGTTTTGCTTTCTTTGAAAATTTAACCACCAATGTGTATCATATGTTGTGGCATGTACAAGACTTTTCACGAATATCAGTAAACTTACGTCAAATATTTGTAATACTTAAATTTAGTTTTATATTTTTTTTTTATAATCGACTCTATCTTATTATTTACGCATAAGATTTTTACTGACATCATGATGATTATCAATGAATTTATTTTTACCTACATCATAATTTTCATAATTACTTGAAAGTTTAGAGTTTTGGGTGAATCTACTTGAAAACTTAGAATATTTTACGAGATTCATCAATATGTATATAGATTCATCTATTGTTTATGAATTTTTCAAAGACCTTTCATCAAAATTCAACTTGCTTGCAATATTTTGAACATGTTATACGTATTTGAAAGAATGGGTAATATGTTTTAGTGATGGAGATTGTAATACCCCACATTAAAATACTATATTTTGATAATGTTATATGTATTTAAAGAATGGGTAAAATATTTCTGTTACAATATTGTAATACACCCACATTATAACATAATTGATGTAGAGTGATGTTAAATATTGATTTTCAGGAAGTTTTAGAATTACAAATATTTTGGGAAGTTTTAGAAAAAATAAAAAAATAAAGATAGTTTAGATCTTAATTAAGTTATTTTGATTGGTTTTTGAAGTTTTATAATATTATACTAAGTAAATTATTTGTAAATGAGTTTTTCTTTTATGTTGAATAAATATTAAAATTACAGAAACAACAAGAAATCTAACTTTGTAAAATCATGAACAACTAATATTAAAAGAAAAACGACCAACAAATCTAAAAATTTGAAACAAATTAATTCAATATTTAACACAGCACTCAACAACCATTTCCCTTACATCCCACCAAAAAAAAAAAATAACTATTTCCCTTACATATGCAAAACGACACACCATCCTAAAATTATTGGTCGGTGACTATAATGGGCCTGATTAAGAATAAGCCCAATTAAAATGTTAAACGTTGTTATTTTAGATCATTGGATATTTGCAAAATGACGGCGTTCGTTTCGTCTATATGACTATTCTCTAAGTTTTTAACGTCCGAGTTTGAAAACAAGCCCAATTCCGGTATTTTTTTAATTGTATTTTCATGTTATTTATTTATTTTTCTTTAAACAATTTCTAGAAACCAATGGAAAATAAAGCAGTAGAGTCATGATTTCACAAAGCTGTATCACACACATTTTACAATTTGCTTTTACGTGGTACAACTTCATTAGATATTTTACAAATATTTATTACATGGCATAAATGTAAATAGAGAAGAATGACGTGCACAACGATAGGGATGTTTTGTTTTCTCTTGGTCCTTAGTGACCCTTTTGAATGCTTTGACGAGTGATTTTGTTTTCTTCATTGGGATTTTTGGGTGGTTTCAGAGAAACATGAAGAAAATCTTCGTGATTATGTGCAAAGATGGTTTTTGGAAACTACGAGGAGTTTTGGGTGGTTTTAGAAGAAAAAACAGGAATCTGATGGTTTTTGGAAACTACGAGGATGTTTGGGTGGTTTGAGAAGAAAGACCAGGAGTTTATATATAGGCGTTCAAAGATGATGGAAAGAGCAGGAAGTGTTCCTCGTGATTATGTACCTTGATGAATTATTATTAGGGCTATAATATTTCATTTTTTCAATTATATATAAAATATTCCATATATACTCTAAAACGTTTCATAGATTGTATTGATATTGTTATGTTATATTATTTTTTGTTTAAATTAACTTCTTTCTTCTTTCTCTTTTTTGTTTTTTTTTTACTTTTTTTTTTCATATATGTGTGTTTGTTCGCTCGAACTCATTAGAAACGAGCGATTGTCTATATTTCGTGGAATAACATTTAATAGGTGGATGCAAAAAAACCGAGATCCACTTGTTGCATTATGATTGGATACCTAATAAAAAAAAATTAATGTAATAAGTGATAGAAATAGTTTCTATCCCACAACCATGTATAATTGAAATTTTTTAAAATAGTTCAATTTAATATTCAACCAATACATTTTTCTTGCAATTTTTTTTCATATAAAAATCAAAGCTATGTTTAAATCAACATAAAAAATAAAAATTATGATGATAGTAAGTACACGAGAATGATGATTGAAAGGGTTTACCCTATTATACCTTGATAAATATATGAAAAGTCTCATGATAAATTATCTCAGAGAAAAACAGATTGGAGAAGACTGACCTTTAATACAACTTGCTTTCTTGTGGAGATCACATAATTTGAGATCCACAATATGAGAATTATCTTTCTCCTTTTTTTTTTTTATATATATATTGAATTATCTATTTGCTTGTAATATATTTCCCAAGATAAAAAGAAAAGAAAATTATTTCAAATCCTTAGATATAAGAGGGAACTCTTTAATGGGTCGAGGGTTTTGAATAAACGCACTCGTCATTTTTTAATTCACCTAAATGTTCTATATATAATATATATATATATATATATATATAGAAAATTTCTCAAAGACATTAATTGTCTACACACCCCTCATAGTATAATCCTTTTTTTCCAAAACAAGCGTCTTTGTTTTCTTTTTGGCAAGTATATTTTTCATTTTATTTAGCAAACTCTTAAATAATATGAAATAAATTAGTCCAAATCTCTCCGAAATAAGTGCTAATTAAAATAAGAAAAAGTTAATCGTAATAAAAACTAAAAACATGTGAACAACTTTAACATAGTTGTTATAATGTAAATGGTTCATTAATTGAATACTACAGAAATAGAACGAATGGCCTCTTTCTTTTGGGCCATGTGGGCCGTCATGGGCTCTATTGTATGTTTTTGTTTTCTATTTAATGGAAATTAAAAAAGAAAAAAAAAAAAAAAAAAACGAATGGCCTCTTATGAACGTATTTGATGAAAGTAAATATCATCATTATATAATGTCCTTAAGAAAACGATAATTTTTTTTTGGTGGGACTTAAGAAAATGATAATTAGTGAAGGTAAAAGTCTCCAAATACGGAATAACCACGTTAAGAAAATTGAAAATAATTAACCCACAAAGACATGAATTAAAAGATCCCAAACAAATGCTACACATTTTTCAAGATACTTTTCTTATTGAAGTCAGATACACAAGCAAAACCAAAAACACAAAGTTTAGAAACACTCGCACACAATTTATTACATTCTGACAAAAATGTAAGCCAGTAATTTTGTTATGAGAGATTTGCAAAGAGTGACACTTATTTAATGTTATTGTTGTGGAATATCTGACAAAGATAAGTGGCATGGTGTTTTGGTGTCTCATAAACTTTGCAAAAGCCTTAAACTCTCGGTACAGTAATTAAAAAGTCTCAGAACACAACCGAATAAGTAATAAATCAAGCAAAAAATCAAGGAAACATGACATAGAAGTTTCGTGGAACAAAAGCCTTACAAATAGCAACTCGAGTATCAAAATAAAAGGACCAGACAGAAATTCTACTTGTTGAATCATATGTCTAAGACTGTAGAAATCAGTTCTTAAGAATGCTATAGTCTAAATGAGTCATCAATCAAGCATATTAAAAGTCTCCTGCTTTATAAAACACACATCCCTAACTGTACACTTCCTTTTATACAATACCTGAGGCACTTCACCTTCATTCTCGTTGCCTCGTGGCCCTTAATCTAACTGTAAACACTGTTTGGGTCATCAGTGTCGTCATGAGGGTGTATGGTCATGATGAAGAAAGACCAGACTATTCGCCATCTTCATCATCATCATCAAGCTCTACAATCTGTGCTCGCCTCTCAGCAGCTTTCCTCCGGATGAAGAATCCCCATCTCATTGCTGCTTTTATCTTGAGCCAACCAACAACAGCTCTGCCTGATCGACCACGGTCTTCATCATAACCTTGCATAGGCGTGTGAAGAAATGATGGAAAAGTATATCCATCTTCTGGCAAGTGTGTTGCAGAGCCATTCCCTACTCCTCCCATGCTAAATAGGCGGAGGAACTGTTGCATGTCTTCGCTCTCGAGCATTTCATGGCTTCTGAGTCGGATCTCTTCCTCTGAGAAGAAATCTTCTGGTCCTCTCTCGCGGGGATTTGACCAGTCTTCTAAATGATTGAGATTTTCCTGGTGAACAGAAGAAGAGTTGATGTTTTGGTATCCGCTTGTGGATGATTGTGGAGGACCGAGAGCAAGACCATTCATGTTTTGATTGTTTATGGTGCTTTGAGTTTGATGTAGATTTCCCATGAGCTGGTCTTGCGTTGTACTGCAGGAAGCAACCTCAAATTGTGCTCGTGGGTTGGAGTTCAAAAGCTGGGTCTGTGAATGATATCGTGTTGCCAGAGCTTGATCATAACCTGTGGATTGATCGAATTGGACCAACATATAAGATTAAGTAATTTACTATAATACAATTTTTCAAGAGATTGACTGCAATATGCAAACCTCCAATAGCAAAATCTGAAAGCACTGGAGACTGATTAGCCGGCATTGAAGATGTGTGCCCTGCCATCTGCATTGGATGGTCAATGGCAGCAGTAGGGTAATTTGCCAGATCAGTTTGAGTAATACCCAACCTCGTAGGCTGCTTCAAGTCTAAGAGAGATTTTCCATCATACTCTATGACTAGGTTCCAGTTTTCATATGCTTTCTTCACCAGCCCCTCAACATATACCTTCAGAACACAGTGAAAGACGGAATTAAATTTGATAAAACTCTTCTTTAAGTTGTTTGAAAAGAATGCAGAGCAAACACAGCTACTAAGTTTTTCATCTATACAGAAGACGGTGAATCATAGCTGATCGCAGCAAAGCAAATAACAGTGTTACTGATTAATATTCGTCAAGCAACAAGGAGCAAACCTTTTGGCTGTCAGTAAGTGATTCAGCAGAGAAGTATTGATCTCCAGAAATGAGGCCACTTAGCTCATATATATTATTGAACACAACACCAACATTCCTTGAATCCTCAGCATAGTAGATATAAAGCTTGCTGCTCAGGACACACGTCTTTGCATGCTCTACTAGTGCATCCCACATTTTGTTTGACATGCCGCTTCCAAGAATCTATATAAAAACGGATAAAGATAAAATTAGCCATGGTGTATCTAATGACCAATCTCTTTCAAGAGCAAAAACTTGACATAATAAGCACTTACAGTACGTAATTTTGAAGAATCCCTGACCATTAATCTAAGAAAATCTTCTACAGTTTCTATTCCTGCAGTATTAAGCTTCTTATGGAATGCCCCATCCTTGCCGATCTTCTCCAATCTCCACACATCATCATTCAGAGCAGGTGGATAATGCTTCTTGTACACTGCACATAAACGAAATGTGCATCAAACCAAAAGAAGTAACACCACCACATGATACAGTGAGAAAAAAATGAAGCTTTAAAGACCATACATTCGCCCCTATGATCCTTAACAATAAAAGCTTCAGTCTTTGCCTCACGGATACGCATGCCATCACAATACCCAGGAACGACGCGTAAACCAAGTCTGAACTTCCGACTTCGAATCCAACTCGAATTATCTGTGAAAACTAGCTCGCCCAAAGTTCCAACCCCTTCCTTAAGAGTAACATACACACCTCCAGTTAGCAGCGGTCTCTTTCCTGCACGCTCTTTTACGACATGGCTTTCAAATTCTTCCTGTGTCCAATCTTCATCATCTTCACCGTTAAAATCACCCTCAAGCACAACAACCTGAAGCTTTGCTGAAGCCTCTGGACCACATACCACAGCACGCCCAGTGTTTGCATCAATCAAGACGACATGAATTGCAGCACCTTGCTCTCCTTCTACTTTCCCCCCAGTGAATAACGGGAGTGATAACCTAGATTTGAAGTGCAGCCGTAAGTTCCGGCCATCCGGACCTTCGATTCGCTTTGGAGAAGACCCAGAACTGCAAAGTAATAAGAAACCTCAGGAAACCGTTATCTAACATTGGCGAGCATGTCAAAACAACGAGAGCCATTAAGATATACAATAAAAATTTAGATTTTACCTTCCAGTAAGCCTAGCAGGGCCTAGTTTCGCCAAAGCACGTTCCACTTCCTCACTGACCTACTCAGCAAAAATCCCACATTAAGGCTTAAAACAAAAGATAGCTAACTTTCTAATCAAAGGCTAAACATAGAACACCAAGTACGAATACAGATCAATAGCAGACAAATATAACAGTGACAAGAACAAGAAGCAGGCAAAAATTGAGCTCAAGAAAAGCAAGAGATCTTACAACACGGCGGAGAATTGGTTCCAAAGACGAGCAAAGCTTCTGCAAACTGTCTACTTTTAGAGCCTCAACAATCACACTAGCGAAAACGAAACAAGAAACATCCACAAAGTCAGAAACTTTTCAGTTGGGATATAAATCAAGAACAGGATGATAAAATATACCTAGCAAGAGCAGGACGTTTACGCTCAGGCTGGTCATCATCGTTCCCATCCAAAATCCTCTTGGCTCTATTCATATTATTACCTCTATCCATCATCTACCTCTGCATTCTCCCCCAAAAGAAACCCCTAATTTCCTAGATCTGCAATTCACCAAAAAAAAGCCACAAAAGTCTATAAAATCAAAACCCATAACAACACCTTGGAGAATGACCCAAGTCCACTTAACAAACAAAACCCCTAAATCTCAAAACCAAAACTTACGTCCGGAGACTACACAAGACTTCTCATAGCACTCTCTCTCTCGGTGACTAATTGAAAAACCAAATCAACGAGACGGAGACAAGTAAGATGAGAGTACCTGATTATTAGAGACGGAGAAATCAGCCGATTAAAAACCACCGGCGTTGGATTGGAACAATGATTAGTAGTGAATAGAAGTTTTGAAGATTGTTTTTGGGGGCAGTCTCCTGTTATGAGTCTTCGGAGCTTTGGTTTTTTGTTTGGGGTTAATCGGTCAACTATGGCGACTCTTCATTGCGCTTAGCCAGTGCTTCTAGTGATACTAATCAACTGCGGTTGGCTCTACGTTTCTTATTGTGTTCTGCCATTTGTCGTTTTCAGTTATAAACCTTAACAAACGTCTGCGGGGTCCACTGTTGAGAAATAGTGGTCGTTTTTTAGTCTTTGTCTGATGATGATGATTCACAGCCCTAGATTCCACAAACGTCATGTTTTAAACTTTTTCAAAGCAACTTTTACTTCACAAAAAGAATATTTTATTTATACTAGTACTGTACTGTATTTAGCTTTTTCTTTTTTTTATGAAACTGATCTTGCATTGAATTTGATGTTCGAGTTCTTTATAGTATTAATTTCCTTTTTAACGATAGATCTCGTGAAGGAAAAAAAAAAGAGTTTCATAGATCTACCTACCAATAAAGAAAGTCAGACTACAAAAGTCATACTGTATTAGTTTGCAACAAATACAGAGACGACAACATGAGAGAGTTTTTGGGTTTTTCATGTTGTGTTGAATTCTCCGAGCCTTTTGTAGAGCTTAATGAGCAACCGGCGGCAAATTTCCGGCGATGTGCAAGGGCCACACATGAGATAGACGACGTTGCCAAGAGGGCGTGTGAAGATTCCGTCTTCTCGAAGCAACTGTAGAAGAGACTTTGCGTACAACGAAGCATACCTGAAACATGGAATCATTATATACCAAAAGTTTGTATTCAAGACTAGTGATAAGTTATTATTGATGACAATTCAAGAGAACACAAGACTATTATTTGAGAAGATTACCCGGAATTGGAAGCATCTGCTTTTAGTTCTAGAGCGAAAAGGGTTCCTAATACAACCACCCTTTCAACCGCGGAGTGAGATGATATTTGTTGCACCAGTTCTTCGTCCCACAGCTGCAAATTTTTAAGGATTATTTGATTATACAACATATTGTCATGTATGTGTCTGGATTCGCGGATACTAAAAGTCAATTATAGAACAGGAGGAACGTGTTTAGTTGTCCTAATACCTCTCTTAAGGTTCTTCCTTGTGAAGTGATGTTATGGTTAGTCTCTGGGTCTTTGAACCATTGGATGGCTTTGGCCGCGGTTGCACAACCCATAGCATGAGCTGAGTATGAGTGACCATGAAGCAAGGCTTTAAGCTACAACCAGTAAATAAAGTTAGATGGCTTCAAGTGGAATCAGGAATGCATGAAGATTGGTTTTGACAACAAGGAGTCTACTAATTTCATTTTACCTTGGAATCTCCAGAAAATGAATCGAAAACAGCATCTGTGGCAAGTGTAACAGCCAGAGGAACCATTCCACCAGTCAACAATTTGGCGAAGCAAGCTATGTCCGGTTTGCATCCAAGAAGTTCAGTAGTAGTCTTTGTAAAATCATGGTAATTTGTTAGCCAAATGTAAATGGACTGTAGTAAAAGAAACATATCAACAAAAGACATAAATTACTACCTCTACTCCAAGACGCCAGAATCCTGTGAACACTTCATCGAAAATGACTGGAATCTTTCTATTCCGGCACTCATTGACCAGAACTCGTTGGAAAAGTGGATCAACCATGTGCATTCCCCCAGCACCATGAATTACTGCAGATAAAATCGCCACCTTAATAAAAGAGTAATCTGCATCTATATCAATCTAGATAGAGAGACCAAAAATGCTAAACCTACTGAATATTAAGAAGTTACACGCGTAAACTATTTCAAGCCATATTCACGAATGTACTATATCATACCTGGTTCTATTATTAGTGCTCCAACATGGACAGATTGCCCAACTCCAGAATTCTCTTGTAAATGCTCCGATACATAGGCCGAATAGATTGTTGCAAGAATTGATGCGTCTCTGCTCTCGTCAAAAATCTCATCACGGGTGGTGAAGGCTGCAAGAGTTTGGGGATACTAAATCATACAACTAAAGGAAATGTATCGGGGAATCGCAGAGAGCCAGAGAGAGGAAAGGGTGCTATCTACCTTTATATTCTTCTGGGGAGATTTCAGAAAAACTTTCAGGGAGGGAGATATTCCAGGCTCCATTGGAGAGAAACACAGTAGGAGGATCCAGAAACAGGCCTCTTCCAGTATACCTACAATCCAAACATAGATGTGAACCTAATCAAAGGGTAAGCTGAGAATAACATGATAAAGAATGCTTCAAGAAAATTTGAATGTGTAAGATGTGAAAAAGGAAGAATGTATGCAGGTGCTGATAACTAGATGTAATCATAATTCATCCCTAAGGGACAATACTAAGGGCTAGTTGCTATGCAGTTAGATCCCTCCCACATTGGTGCAGGAGATGCAGATGATCCAAGAATGCTTAATTCGGAAGATGAATGTTGAGAACAAAATTCTACAGAAATTGTCATGACAAACAATAAAAAGTTCCCTACCACGGCTGTTGAAGAAAGCCTGTATAAGGTGATGGTGCTTGTGCTTCCATTGCTCCTAAAGTATCTCCATGGTAAGACCCCCGAAGAGCTAGGACCTGAGATAGAACACACATCAAATTTTCACATTAGAACCTGTAACGCAAATGACAAAACTACATAAATGAAGATAATCTTGCATATGGGGAAAGATGAACAGCCAGGAAAAGGGCAACACTTGCGTCTCAGTAAGCAGCAAAGTGGACAACAAATGTTCAATAATAGGTAAAAGAAAGCGTCTAAATATCTTTGAGCATTAGCAAGATGATTGTACCTTGACCACAATATGCCTTTTCTCTTCTGTAGCCTTGCAAAAATCATGATCAACACAAAACTTACGAAATGCCATCTTCAGGGCAATTTCGATTGCTGTGGATCCATTATCCGAGAAGTATACTCTAGAAGCCCAGCCTGCTTGCATAATAAACTAATTAGCCATCCCCCAATGTTTGAAAATAGAAAACATGTGACAGAGCAAGTATAGAAACCTTTTCCCACTCCATCTAATAAGAGCTCAGCGCATTTCAAGGCAGGTTCATATACATTCTCAGGAAACATAACATGCCCAAACCTAGCAGCAGTGTAACCCATTTCTCTAGCAAGCTCAGCCTGAAACAGCCTAAACAAAAGTTCAAAATAAATTTCAGAAGAGTCATCACAAAGAGAGATAAGCATTAAAATTTATGACATAATAATGCATGTGGAACTGATATTTGTCACAAAACTGGGAAATTATGGGCACAGATGACCTGGAAAGCAGGATCTGGCCCCTGTGTCCACCAGCTTGCACAAGCATCAAATTGCTGAGTAAGAGAACCGTTATCGGAAGCCTAAAAATGATGACAGAAGAAAGTTCCATTAGTTATAGCAAACTATAGATGGATATATCTGAAACCATAGAGTTCATGCCTTTCAGGTAAATAGATTTCTTATGACCACACAAGACAAAAATGTGGACATGTCAAAATGGGAAAGAATTGTCTCGTACAAACCTTGTATATTGAAAAGTTTTCACCGCAACGGGAGTCTATAACCGTCACAGTTTCTTCATGGACAAGTTTATGCTGAGTAAACGGCCACCAGAAAACCTCTCCTGCTTGCTTGGCCATGCTGTTTAATCTTTCTAGTCTCTCCAAATAAGCTAATACCATTCTCTCTTTCAAAGCTTTAAACACTGAATCTGATTCGAGGAACCATTCAATAAGATCATCTGAAGGGTTCTTAGGAATAGGAGGAAGCACGAGCACCGGAACCCTACCAACCATAAGTGTTACAAACACGAAAAACAAAAAGTAAAACTATGAGCTTCTAATGAAGAAACACACAGGAATCAAAAGCACATAAACTGATAAAGCCATTGAAAATTACTTATTCCTTAGATATGTTGTTAATGGAACTTCATTAACAAGGCCATGATCTTCAAAAACAACAGCAGCAATATCATATCCTCGAAGTTTTAAACTTTCGTAAGCTGCAATAGTCCCCGAGATACCACCGAGCCGACCGTCTCCAACGAGAATTCCAGGTAATCTAAAAGGCCTAATTCCAGGAATACAATACACAACCATGAGTAAGAAACGAATCAAAATTGTACATGTAGTCACAAAGTAGAAGATAAGAATTTACCTGTAGAGGTCGCATTGAAGAGTTCCCGACGGCCCAGGACTAGCAACTCCGCCGGCAGTCTCCACCAAACATAGTAAATCCGATTTCTCGCTATAACCTCCAGACTCCATCTCTTCTTTCAAACAATTTTCAATCATCCGTAGCACGACGGAGTCCTCAACCGTCGCGTTTTCCCTCTCCGCAGCTAAATGCGGAGAGATGGCAGCTTCCCAAGCATACAACGTCTTGCACAAGAGTTCCGGCGCGCCGGTGACAGTCTTCTCCTCTCCGAAATTCAAATCGTACATCCCACTCTCGCTGACTTCAACATTCAATCCCATAGACTCTGCTACGGAGAGTGAAGAACGGAGAACAGAGTTGGAGATTGAAAGAGGGATTCGACGACGGAAGGAGAGTGAATCGAGCTTGGAGAAGACGAAACGAGAATCGGAATCGGAAGGGAAGCCAGTCTGAATAGGTTTCAAATAGAGAAGTTTTGTAACGGAAGAAGAAGGTTGTTGGAGGAGGAAAGAGGCGGCGATGCCTGTAGAGACGAGGGTTTTGCCGAGAGAAGTGTTGGCTGACCAAATTAAGTAGGTAGGGTGGTTGAGTGGTAGATGGAAAGAGTGAGGAGGTGAAACAGTTGTGGATTTGAATCTGATGCGGTGGCGAAAGTGCCGGAGACGGTGGCGGAAGAGAGTGACGGTAACGGGAAACATTGTTGGTTAGTGGGATAGTGAAGTGACGGAGAGAGCTGGGATGAGTGTGTTAATAGTAGTTGTGGTTTTTGGGGGTAAATTTGGTATTCAGTTATTTAATACTTTTTGTCTCGCGGATCACCTAATCGGCCCGAGCAAAGATTAGTGGGCTTGGCCCATATTTTTAAGTGTAGTTTTTTATATGTCAAAAGAAATAGTTTGTTCAAAAAAAAATATGTGAAAAGAAAATTCTAAACAATTGTTAACATTTTTTTAATAAAATAACAATGATTGAGTTTATTGAAAAAACATATACAGTAAAGGTAAACGCATATGTAAACAGCAACAAATACGTAAGTGAATTCTAATTAAATAAATTTCAGTTCGGTATATGTAGTAAATTAAGTTTTTTTTTTTTGGACAAAATACTTGTTTCATTCATTCAAAGTAAACCAAGTACAAAGAGATTAAGACCATGGACATTGGTGTCCCATGGTTTTTGGTCCCCTATATTTAATATTATTCCCTCTGTTTTATAAAGAGTGTCGTTTTAGGAGTATGCACATAGATTAAGAAAACATTAATTTATTAGTTTTCCAAAAACAAAAACATCATTAACTATCTACCTAAACACAATTCAACAAATAGTAAAAGAGACTGCATAATATAAATAATGATGTCTATATTTAATATTAATATTTTGAGAGTTTCTTATTTTTAGTATGAACATTGGTGTCTCTCACATTTTGTCCCATGAATAAAATAATAATATTTTGATAATTAAAAATTAATTAATTAAATTAATAAGTAAAACATATAAAAGTTTTAATTAAAATAAAACATATAACATTAACATTGAAAACATAAGAAAATTACAAAGTTACAAAAAGTTGAAAAAAAACCAAAACATACAATTGCTGCAAAAGTTGCATAAAATTGAATCACAAATTGTATAAATCCAAATGGAGACCAAACACACATGTCCAAAGGATTACCTGTTTTCANAAACATAAGAAAATTACAAAGTTACAAAAAGTTGAAAAAAAACCAAAACATACAATTGCTGCAAAAGTTGCATAAAATTGAATCACAAATTGTATAAATCCAAATGGAGACCAAACACACATGTCCAAAGGATTACCTGTTTTCAGATAGCTCCGGTCAATAAGTCTTGACATCCTGATGCATACACAAGTTCCAACTTTGGACATTGGAGCACCAAACTCTCCTGATGCAAATTGCTATAACCCTTTGATCGTCCAATATCTCCATCAAACACAACTCTAGCTCCAACCACGTCTCCACATTCTCTAAACGCACCAGCTAATGACTCAGAAGTAACAATTCATGACAAGTTACCAACAAATAGCTTGTGCTCTGTCTCCAGATACAGAGGTTCTTTGTTAGGCTTTGGTTTATCTGCAAAGTTCGCCTTCAAAGCCCGACCAAGATACTCCTGAGAAAATGTATCATCCATATGAGAGCAAAAGGTTGCAAAACACATACAGACTTAATCTCTGGTTAGATAATCAAACACTAACAACTTGACGTAATCTCTGATGTTGTCGTACCACTCCTTGGAGTCACCGGCTTAGTTCTGCAATTTTCAAGATTCACCAATAAAAATGTTTCAAACAAAAAACTTATAAATAATTTCAATTTCAAGTAAGAGAGGAAAAAAAAATCGTTACTTGTCTGAGGTCTTAAATGGTTTTCTTCCTTCGGCTGCACTAGCAACATCAATGGATCCTTCTGTTTCATCATCGTACTCTGCATCAGTGGAGGAAGCTAAGGTCTCTCCATCTGTCACAGAGTGCCGTGACTGTCTGAGATAATAGTGTTGGAAGCTTGAGTCTTCTTCAATAGATAACTGTGAATTTCCAGCTTCTGAGTTAAAGTCCTCGGATTGTCCTAAGCTCTTTCTCTGCAGTCTCTGTTGGAAATTAATGTCCTTGAGAAAATAAAGCCACTCTATCTCATCATCTTTGCTTGCAGAGTCTTGTGATGGTTTCCATTGTTGTGGAGTCTGTGCTTTCTTGATAGAGAGAGCATGAATCTCCTTCATTTCTTCTTCAAGTGTAGCAATCTTCTTTTGTTTCTTTCTCTTGCTCAAAAATCTAAATCTAAACTCGACTTGAATGACTGCAGCAATCTTCTTTTGTTTCTTTCTCTTGCTCAAGATTCTAAATCTAAACTTGATTTGAATGACTGCAACAATCTTTACCCAAAAAAGATAAACATTTCTAATCAATTCTAAGACAATAAACAAAGTGCTCTATGAGATTATACACACAAATCAATTCAGCATACCAAAACATTAGATTATACATCTTTAATCAATCCAATCACCACCCAAAAGTATTGACTATAAACCTGCTGGTGTCGTTGCCAATTTAACAGAGCCCAACAGAGATTCGAATGCAGTTTCATACACATCCTCCGCAAACCAATACTTGCACAAACTACACTAGAAAAAACACACCAACAAGATCCTATAAGATCTCAAAGAGTATATACAATCTCAAATCTTCATCGTGACGGCTTATGAATCCATCAAAATCAACTTCAACTAAACCAGATTTCGACAAAAACGAACACCCAAACCCTAAGGCAACAATAACTTCTTCAATTCAACGATACATGAAGTTTCCGGACAAAGATTTCGCCAAAGCTTCGCCGTCGCGAGAGAAAGGCGAAGAGATGAAGTTTCACAAAAAATTGAGTCCCAATCACCAGCTTCCACGTGGCGCGTAGGGCGGATGAATTTCGTCCCGTTTGGGGGAATGTTTCTCCGTTAATTCGATTATTCTGATTTAATTTTGGAAATTAAAATGTCAAGGACGGGAGAAGGAGTAGCCGCTGCACATGCTCTAATGGATTCAAAGATCCCAAAGTTTGGAACATAACATAGAAAGACATTCTCCGATGCCATAAAAAGATAGATAAAAGAGATCGACACAAGTTCCATGAGAGCTTTGAAACAAAGGCTATCAAGCGTTTTGCCACATGTGAGATCACGGTTTGTCGATAGATTTTCCACGAAAGAATCCATGGAAAGCAAGATAGTCACTGTCAAAAGACAAGATGACGTTGATGAAGAAGCCAAGGATGCGATTCTCGCCGGCTCGAGAACGTCTAAACAGAGTAGCGCAACGGCAAAGCTTCGGTTGAATACGATTATATATTCATATGAGGTTCGCTTTAAGGTACAAGGCAGAGGATAACACATGATCCGGATCTTGGGAATGTTGGCGATTGGCCGATACTTGAGGTCTGTAGATAAGATTGTCTTGGAGTCGTAGTTGGGCATAGATACCTGACCGCAAACAAGCCTCCGACAGTTTTGATTCGAAAACGATAGACCATACATCTTGGATTCATAAATCATAGCCATATTGGAGACTAAATCCAGGGTTTGCAGAATATGATTGTAGATCCATAGCAACAAGGATGATTTCTCTTTCAGATGGTGTCTTCGGCCATTGAAATCAAAAGAGCGTCCTAGATGGTAACTATAGATCGACAAGGAAAGAGAGAGAACAGACCTGAGATTATTATCGTTAAGAGCTGTAGCAGAGTTGGTGGGCTTGGGCCGCAGAGATGGGCCAATTTTTTAAGCAAGACCTTCTAGGCAAAACCCTAATTTTGATGGGTCATAGATGATGGGCTTGGGCCGCAGAGATGTTTCTGGGCCGATTTTTGAAACAAGGCCTTTTAGACAAAACCCTAATTTTGATGGTGCTGAGCATCATGAGGAGAAAGCGTGGCGGCTGGTCGGAGATGGAGGAGAGATTTTCGACCAGAGATTCGTCCGTAGTAATCTATAGGCGTGATCTGAGTCTGAGGCGGAGGTCCAAGAAGTTTTACCCTTTACAGTAAAGAAATCAGTCGCCCAGAAGAAAACTTCGCCGTGTGTCGTCGACGTCTCCACTGGGCATGGCACATCGGATGGTCCAAGAGAGAGATCTCTTGCCATCCACGAAGCCCGGTGTGAGGTTTCTTCAGGAGCGAGCAGATTCCCAGAGCGAAAAAGTATATAGGTAAGCCTTAGATCTGCTTTATGGGTTGTTGAAATCGGTAAATGAAATGCGATCAGAGGGTGGGGGAAGGAGTTCGCCGGACACCCCCTCTTTCCTTTGTCGCTGATTGTTGAGTAACTGCCGGGATGAGTAGGGTTCGAGAGAGTTCGAGAAAGTTGAGCAAGATAAAAAAATTTGGGGAAAAAGTTCAAGAAAAGATAAATAAAAAGAGGAAATTTGAATCGAATAGCAATCGAGAGAGTTTCTGCAATCTATTACTTTTTTTTTTTTTTTTATTGCTGCAATTACTCAAGATTAGTAAATTAAGTTTTAGACTCAAGTGTGTGGCGTAATTCATATCGAAGACATCCTGTTTTTGGATGACACGACAAGTATAAAGATGTAGATACAATGTTTTTTTTTTTTTAATTAAAATCAGCAATTATGAATTATGATGAATGTTTTGCGTGTTATGTAAACTTGCCTTCCTTAGAGAGTATTTTATTTGTTCATGCATAACATATAGTATTTCAAGAGACTCGTGTAGTCCCTATACACTTGTATGATTCCCATTTCAAAAGTTCGTTTCAATTTTGAGTCTACAGTTCTTTATTAAAAAAAAAAACTTTGAGTCTATAGTTATTGTAAGATTGATTATACTTTAGTTTTTTTTTAGTAAAAGCGAAGGAATTTCGAATCGGGCACATAAATTCTGTCAACTGATTGGAGATGCTTTGAAAAATGTGCCAACTGTCATTATATGATTGGATAGCACGTGATGCACGGAACGTGGACACGTGAAAGTGAAACTCAGAGCTTAGCGCGTAGGCTCCGTGGGTTGAAATAGCAACGGTAATTACTTCCTTCATAAATTTAAAATCTAACCACATCTTTTGAACGTAAAGAAAAATGTGATCACTTATATGTTTCGGTTATAACTTATACACTGTTTTATTTATATACTCCCTCCGTTTCAAAATAAGTGTCGTTGTAGAAGAAAATTTTTTGTTACAAAATAAGTGTCGTTTTCGATTTTCAATACAAAATTTATTAAATTTATAGTGCAATTTATTTTTCTATTAGTTGAAATGTGGTTAGATGTATAGGTAATTGTGTTTTTATATAGAAAATATGTAAAATTAAATGTTTCCTTAATCTGTGTGCACAAATCTAAAACGACACTTATTTTGAAACAGAGGGAATAACTTATACTATACACTTTACAAAAATGAGTTGTAATAAAAAATATATATATATTAAAACAAAAACTCGAAAGAAAGAAGATCAACCAAACATGATGTATAAGCATTAAAACATATTCAACATGCAAAACCATGTTTAAGTAGTAATTGCTACTAATGAATTAGAAGAATAAATGGAGAGATATAAATGAGGGTGAAGAACACGCGCAATGGCGGTGGGCACAAGGAATCTGAGGACGAGGAAGAAGCATATGCCGAATCTCAATACGCCATGCCTTGGGAGAGAGTTACTACATTTTTACCAAATAATTAAATCTGACGTAGAAAGAAAATACATTAAAAATAAATAATAGCCAGAAAGCGCCACGTGGATAGCTACCTGGCGGTACAGAAGCATCGCATCTTCTAGTTCTTCCCTTCTTCCCAAAAATCCCAGAAAACATACACACAAAATTAAAAAGATTGTATTTTTATATTTTTGCATTCATCATCAAATCAAAACCAAGAAACCTCTGTCGTCGCCGCTCTTTCTCAGTTATTCTTCCAATCTAATCGAAAATTTTCCCTTTTTCTTTCATACATATTTCCACTCTTGAATATCTTCTGGGTTTCTCTCTTTAATAATCCAACCAAATTTCCCGATTCAGTTTTCGTCTTGGGTGTTCATTTAACCCCGAAGAAAGATCAGAGTGCGGAATCTGAGCGTGAGTAATCTAAATTACGCATTTTTAAATTGAGGGTTGCTTGAATTTCGTCTTTTTTTTCTCCAAGATTTTAGGTAATTTGATTGAAATTGATCATCTTTGAGTATACGCATGTCTGTGTTTTTTTTTTTTTTTTTTTTTCCAGATAAGTGCTGATGCTTTGTAACGATTCGTACGCAATCTTGTAAATGGAGAATCATTTCAACTGTTTTTGTCAGCGAACGACTCCAAAGTTCTATTGTCATCGTGGTTTTGAGGTTTGGTACGAAACCAACGTATCGGTGGATTTGGATTCTCAGGTGCAATAAGGAGAGATTGGTGATTCAAGAACAGGAAGATAATAATTATAATAATCAGATTCTGAGGAGATTTCGTCATGGATTCAGCTTCTGTGAACTCATCTTCAGTCACTAGTCCAGTCTCTAGCTTGAACGATGAGCCGCATCGTGTTAAGTTCCTGTGTAGCTTCTTAGGCAGTATATTGCCTCGTCCTCAGGATGGGAAATTGAGGTATGTAGGTGGAGAGACGAGGATTGTCAGTGTGAATAGAAATATTAGGTATGAGGAGTTGATGAGTAAGATGAGAGAGCTTTATGACGGTGCAGCTGTGTTGAAGTATCAGCAGCCTGATGAGGATCTCGATGCTTTGGTTTCGGTTGTGAATGATGATGATGTTACCAATATGATGGAGGAATATGATAAGTTAGGTTCAGGAGATGGGTTTACTAGGCTTAGGATCTTTCTGTTTTCGTCTCCTGAGCAGGATGGTTCTGCGCATTATGTGGAACGTGATGATGGGAGGGAATCTGAGAGGAGATATGTTGATGCTCTTAATAATTTGATCGAAGGGACAGACTTTAGGAAGCTGCAGCAGTATCCTGATTCACCTCGTTTCAATTTCAATGATGATTTTATGGTGGAACCGATGTTGAACCAGCTGAGTATTGAGACTGGCGGTGGTAGTCAGAGGGGAAACGAGATACCTATTGCGCACTATAGTAATCTTCATCAGCTCAGGATTCCTCGTGTAGGCTCGGGGCAGATGCTTGCACCGAGGTATGGTGAAGTAGAAGGTACATGGAGCCCTTACTATTCTCCTCGGCACCATGGACATCATGATCCCAGAGCTTTTCAGGAATTTCCATCTTCGCCTTCTTCTGCTCGTTTTCGAATGCCATATGGGGAAATTCCTGATAAGGGGTTTGATAGAATGCCTGAGGAGTATGCGAGGCCGTCGCAAGCAAGTCATCATCCTTTATATGAGCATCAGGCACAAATTCCTGACAGTGTGGTGTGGGTCCCAGCTGGAGCGATGCCACCTGAGAGTAAAGGAGGTTTTCCTGGGAATGTTCTTCACGGTGGTCCAGGTGGCTATGAAGGTGGTAATGCATGCGAGCACTTTCGTGTACCGTATCATAGGAACCATCAGCTTTTGGAGCAGCCTAATATTGGCAACAATGGATTTCCACCAAACAGGGAAAGTTTCCTGCTTAACACAGACCCAAAACCAACTCATCACGGAGCTTATCCAAATGAGACTTTTGGACATGAAAGAGGATGGATGGTTCAACAACAGGTCAATCTTAATCCTCCAAGGACTGAGGAAGGAAGGCCACATATTTCTAATGTTGGAAGACCAAACGATCATTACACTCCCGATGGTCCTGGGATGAATTATCCTCTTGGTCACCGAACTGGACATGAAATTTCCAATGAAGGGTTTCATGATAAACCACTTGGTGGCATTCCCCTGAATTCGGCCATCCCTTCTGCTGAGGAACGTGGGTTTCATTATGGGAATAATCTCTATCCTCCAGTACCTGAAAGTATCCACTCAGCAGGTCATAATCATATGCAACCTCAACAAAATATTTGGCAGAACGTTTCAAATCCTATAGCTGGTCCTCCAGGCTTGCCCATGCAAGTCAATGGCACAGTCAATCAGACTGTTATCAGGAATCCAATAGAAACTGCTCCTAGGTATTCTATTGGAGTGGAGAATCAAAGTATTTTGGTTGGTTCTCCGCAAAGGATTTCAGGCTTTGATGGAATGTCCTCCCCTGGCCAGCCTTGCTACCCTAATCCCCATTTGCAAGATAGACCCTTCCCTTTAGACCCAAATTGGGTGCCATCGGAGAACCCGACTGTACATAACGAATATTTACAGGTGCGTGAGCCTTTGTCTGGGCCAGTATTACAGACAAACCTCAATGCTGCACCAATTATGCAGACACCAGAGTGTGTTGAAGTTGTGAGGCCGGTGGAAAGCAAGTTTGCTCAGGGAGGTGAACAATTTAACTATGTTGATACTGGTGTTTCAAACGGTGTTCCTTACCTAGATAAGCCTCAACCCTTCGCTGAAGGAAAGAAAGATATGGGGAACCTGGTAGAAGTTAGTCCTTCTGCTGCTACTCCTGAAGGTGCAGAGCTATCAGTTGAGCGTTTGAGTTTCTTGCCTGAGTTAATTGAATCTGTGAAGAAGGCGGCACTTGAAGGAGCTGCTGAGGTTAAAGCTCATCCAGAAGAAGCCAAAGATCAAGTGAAGCCGGAGTTGGTGGAAAACGAATCAGAGCATATGGTGAGTTTTCTGAGATGTTAACCTGTTATGGGGGCCTTTGGGTGTTTTCCTTTTCTTCTGACTTCCATTTTGCAACAACTTTTCGTTTTCCAGAATGCTCAAGATGAACCTGAGATAGATTCTGATAGCGATAACCCAAACAATTTCAAGATTGAACAAACAAAGGCTGAGGCTGAAGCTAAATCCAGAGGACTACAGGTTTTAATGCTTAAACCCGTCTTATAGAATTCTGAAAGCGAACAAATTTCTAGTCCTTTTGACTTTGTTATCTTGGTTTTCACCTTCTCCATCTAGACTATAAGAAACGATGATCTGGAGGAGATCCGAGAGTTAGGCCATGGAACATATGGATCTGTTTACCATGGAAAATGGAAAGGCTCAGATGTTGCAATAAAGAGAATAAAAGCCAGCTGCTTTGCAGGCAAACCTTCTGAAAGGGAACGTTTGGTAAAATTTAGTTCCTTTACTATCAGTTAAATTTAACATTTTCATCAACGCTTAAGTCTAGTATAATTCTCTTACTGCTCTTTGGCTGTTGCAGATAGAGGATTTTTGGAAAGAAGCCCTGTTATTGAGCTCATTGCATCACCCAAACGTTGTGTCATTCTATGGGATAGTTCGTGATGGTCCTGATGGTTCTCTAGCAACTGTCGCGGAGTTCATGATTAATGGATCTTTGAAACAGTTCTTGCAGAAGAAAGACAGGTTAAAAAATTCACATGTTCATGCATTATATACTATGTTCCTAGCAGATTCAGGTATCTGACATCACATTGGTTGACTCCTCCAGAACTATTGATCGTCGCAAAAGACTCATCATAGCCATGGATACTGCATTTGGGATGGAGTATTTGCACGGAAAGAACATTGTTCATTTCGATTTGAAGTGTGAGAATCTTCTTGTGAACATGAGAGACCCTCAGCGTCCTATATGCAAGGTTACGTTTTTGCTCATCTGATCTCCCAGATAACAAAGAATAAGCTTATGTATTTCTCATAAATGTTGTCTTTTTTTTCCTTTTCCAGATTGGTGATTTGGGGTTATCGAAGGTGAAACAGAAGACTCTAGTATCAGGAGGTGTTCGTGGGACTTTGCCATGGATGGCACCTGAGCTCTTGAGTGGGAAAAGCAACATGGTCTCTGAAAAGGTAATTAACTTTTTTTATAGACGTTTGCAGCTTTTGTTCAATCTTCTAACTCGATCGAATCTCGTAGTCAACTAACCAAGCCTGTTTCTTTCGATTAGATCGATGTTTACTCGTTTGGGATTGTAATGTGGGAATTACTCACTGGTGAAGAACCTTACGCAGACATGCACTGCGCTTCCATAATTGGTAACTACACCTTTCTTGCTTATCTTTTAATGTATACTTGTGAATGATAAGAGTCATGAAACTAATACACATGTAAATTGGTGTTTTTTCTTATCACAGGAGGTATAGTGAATAACACATTGCGTCCGAAAATCCCACAGTGGTGTGATCCAGAGTGGAAGGGATTGATGGAAAGTTGCTGGGCCTCTGAGCCATCAGAGAGACCATCCTTTGCTGAAATATCACAGAAGCTCAGGAATATGGCTGCTGCTATGAATTTGAAATAAAGAAATACATATATTATATAAAAGAAGAATAAAGATGATGATGAAGAAGTAGAAGATGATGATGGTGATGGTGCCAGGGTTCTTGAAGATTAAAAGGCTTCCATTCACTTTGGGTTTTTATAAAAAGTATAGTTAGCCTATTTTTGGTTACCATGGTTTGCGTTTGGAACGCGAAAACTAGCGTTTTGTGGGAGAAAGGAAAATGGTGTTTTATTGGTATATAGATTATGTTTGAATTTAGAGGATTTTGGTTTGGAACTTTTGATCAGAGCAATGTATTGGTTGCACTTGATGATCATCAAGGTCTGTCCCTCGTTCATTTTTTTATTTTTTTGGGGTACTAATTTGGGGCTTGTATATAAAATTTCTTGTTGAAGAACGCTACACATCAGATTATTATTTTTATTATTATTAATTTTGGCTGATTAATATAAAGTTTTGTTCTTAAAAAATAAAGAAGGGAGAAATGAAAGTTTTCAAATTTTGAAAGATTTTGGCTGATTGATATAATCTACAATATTTTGAAGATTTTTGCGTTAAAGTGTGTTATATGATTATACTTTATATCTCTCCTGACCAATAAACGAAACTTGTGGTCTGAAAAGCTCCCTGAAACGGCGTCGTCAAGTCCAAAAAATCCCAAGATTCGAACAAACCCAACTCACAATTAGACCAAGAAATTAGTGTTAATATAGAGATGAGGTTAGGTAATGGATTAAAGGGGTCCAAAGACATGCTAGACGGATGGCAACAAAATGTGACAGGACTACAATCCTCTCTATCTCTGTCTAAATAGTTAGTACTTGTTAGGTTTGACTTTTAATTATGTTTTCTTTGATTTTTATTTAATAATCGGTGTAAGTTAATAATAATAATAAATACTTATGAACAGAAAAGTCAGCCCCTCGCAAGTACAAAAGATCTTCTTAAAATTTGTTTCTCATTAAAAAAATTAGCAAGTGAAGTAGGAGAAGAATTAAAGCATGACATTATCAACTCCGATGTCGTATCTTGCTTGTTCACAGAACATAATCCTTCTAACCAATTACCAAGTTTTTTAATAAGATAATTATACAAAATGTTGTGTTAATCATTCGACCCATAGACTTAATAAATAAAAAGTAGAATCCATTGATCTTCAAAATGAACCTTAGATTGATAAGATGTGTAAATTGCTCCGCATTTCACAGTAAAGTTTTAGTTACCTAAAATAAAATAAAAATAAGACTTTTTATCTAGCTCATTAAAATATTCTCTATCGTTATTGATCACTTTCTTATCATCAATTCGTTCAAAAACTTCGACGGAGAACCTTATTTGTAATTATTGTTAAGAGTAAATACGTACCAATAGGTTAGTTATATTTGTATAAGACTACTATAATGTAAACTTGAGTATGGTTGAATTTTGAAAATAAGTCGTACTAGTAGTAATTTAAGTGTATGTAAGGTCCAAGATACGTGACACCATCAAAGAAACCAATGTCGTCTTGTCCTCTACAAGCATATACTATGGTATGTTTTTCTTTAATCATGTAATCGATCTTAAGTCTTAATGCAACACCTAACACGCGCTAATGACTTTACCTTCATATAGTCAAACTCACACGTACACCCACACGTGTCGTATTATATTTTATTTTTCCTTAAATGAAAATGATTGGAGCCAATAAGAGTTATGTTTTAATATTTTAAAATTTTATTTAAAAATATAATTTTGAAAAGCTTTATATATATTTTTATAAGATAACAATCATTTACCGTCTCATTGCAAAGGAAATTGGGTACGGACCGACGGTAATGTGTTAGTCAACCGTAGTGACGTGATGGTGAGTGACACACTTTTCCTTGGATTAGTTTTGTTGGTAAAAGAAAAGATTTGTAATAGTACTATATAATTGGCAAACTCAAATCTTATCTTAAATTTGTTGGGAAAAAATAACAAGGGTTTACATAGGAAAAGGCCAAATCACAAAGGAATGGAATTATATAAGTGAAATGTTATTTTTTTCTAATCAAAATCCAAATTCATTAACTTTCATTTTGTTTAGACTTTAATAAAAAAAAAAAGATATACAATATAATTCGTCGCATTGATCGTGGCGAGTATATAACTCAAATTTGCGATGGTAATTTTAATTGCTATCTTTTTTAAATGCTTTCTATTTAAAATAAGCAAATGGCTGTTATTGATGACTGATATTTCATAAATTTGTTTGGTATTTTGTCCCTATTAATTTTGTTGCTTAAATATTTGCTATGTCATCATATAAACTCTTCTAACATGCTGATATCAACCATAGTACTGAAGTCATATATACAAAACATTTGAGAGTATTTGCACCCAATGATAAAATTTTGGGCGCTAGCATTGCAAAAGTATTATGAATATCTGTGTGTTTTATGGACATATTCAAATTTTGCCCAAAAAAAGGACATATTCAAATGATTTTGGGTATCTTTTGTTTCCTAGACAAAACTTTCTTTGGAAATGTGTTAATTTTTTTCTGTAGGACTTTATTTATTATAAAAATTTATTATTTCGGATGACTTACGATAAATTAAACATCTAAATAAAATTTAAAAATATTGAACAATTGAATGAAACTTAAATTAAACTTATGAGATAATAATATTTTTTATTGCCATTTATAGCTCATTTGTTGTCTTATAACCTTTACCTGATTTTTCTCTCAAATCTTATAATTTACCTGGTTGGATCCACATTTGAATTTGAGGTTTAGTTGGATTCCTATTTGAATGTTTTCTTCTCAACATAAATATTTGCTCACATGATTATTTTCTTTTTAAAACGAGAAACAGATACAGAAACCATTATATGTAGTGATTACAGTAGCTAGTAATAATCTCGGTTCTTGTCCAATATAAACATGATCTATAACTCGTATCTTAATTCGAGTATTACGCTATTAGCAATAATTTTGAAGCGAATATTGGGGATATATGATATCCAAAGTTTAGCTGGGAAATTAATCAAGGAACATTGATTAATTAATTTAATTTTAAAAAAAACTAGTATACGCATCTATTTAAGCTTATCCTCTCATGATGACATTAACAAAAGTAACACAGACACAATTACAATTATATTTAATTATACAATATACATATATTTAACCACTAACCAGCTCGATTATAATGTCATAAAGATTGGGATTTGTCAAATGCATCGATTCTAGGGTTTTGAAAAAGGACAACAAGAAACATTTGCGTTGCTTTCTGAATTTTCTGGCGTCTTCAATCTTTTATTATACTACTATACATATTATCTTTTATTATATTGTAGGGATATTAAATTATGCAGAATATTAGTTGCTCCTTTTTGAATTTTGATGGTTTCCTCTTGTTATTTTGTTGCCTAGTTGTGGTTCCTTATCTCACTTGATTATTTAACTAATTAACTAATTAAAATCTTTTGATAAAACAGTAGGAGTATTTTGTTTTGTGAATTTATGGATTAAAAAACTTAAAAACATCTTTGAGATAAATCAAGGTCAATTACTTTAATTAAGTTGTCTGGTTGTTAGGATCAATTATTGTATTTATATTAAAATACAGTCTTCCCACCATAATTAATCAAATTAATTTCCATAGTTAGAACTTAGAAGTTCTTAGCAGCATTAAGAAGTCGTAGAAACTGATTTTTTTTTTTTTTTTTTATAAGAAGAGCAAAGTTAAAATAAAGATATCATATACACGTAAACTAAATTTAATTTGATATGTCGAGTCCGTAAATCCAAAAGAAAAGAAAAAGAAAATGACCGTCCAATCAAATAAACCCTTGTAATATGCACCGTTTATCTATTATACTCCCTCTGTCCCAAAATATAGAATTTTTTAGCTTTTTTTCTTTGTTCCAAAATATAGAATTTTTTTCAGATTTCTATGCAGTCTTTTTATTTAAATTATGCAGTCTTTTTGTTTATTGGTTGAATCTTCATAAATGAGAAAAAATTTATTATTATTTTATCTTAGTCTTTTTGTTTATTGGTTGAATCTTCATAAATTAGAAAACATTTATTATTTTTTAATCTTTGTGATTTTAGCCAAAACATCTTATAATTTGGGACAGAGGGAGCAGTAATTAGTAACAATACAAACTTCTTTTTTTTCCTTTACTTTAAACATAACTCTTGCAAGGTTGGAAAAGCCACGTAGTTTTGTTTGTTTACTAATCATTGTTGATCTGGTTCAAAGCTATATGGTTAATTTGCAAAAAATGGTACTTAACATAAGAAACTTAATGCGTGATTTACTTGATAATGATCTTTAAAATATTTCTTTTCATATTTTGGTAGATAGGTAATACAACAAGAATATACATATATATATATATATATATAATATATATATATATATAATATAAAAATCTTGAGATAATAAATGCCAAACGTACATACATGGGGGAAAAAATTTTGAATATATATAGAGAAACCAAACATGTTGTTGGAAAAAAGTGACAAATCCCAAAACGTTTAAAACTATAAATGATTGATTTAAGTAGCTAAAACCAATTTTCGTATAAGAAAGAAAAATGACCATTATCTTAGGATCACTTCTTAAACGATTAAAATTTCAAATATTTGCAGATTTATTTGTATATATATATATTCCTTTTCAATTCTTCTCGAAGTTGAAAATGTTCCCATTGCGGGTAATACTCTATCCATATAACTGTATTCATATGCGTATTAGTGTATTATGAAAATAAAGTTAATGAGACTATGACTTCCCATAAGTCAAAGAACAAGAGTTTCTAGAATAAAAATGGGAAATAAATAATGGCCTAGACATGGAAATTGATGCTTACTTTGATATGAAGTCAAACTTATTTTGCAATGAGTCATAACCGTATATTTATGGTCTTCTCGATATCGACATTTTTCCTTACGGCACACTCATTTTCATATATATAATTTCTTAGAAGCCTCTTCTTCTAATTACTGTAATTTATGTAATAGAGGACTGAGTAACAAAGTAGGCTTTTATTGTAGTATGTTTCTTGACTTTATATGAATATGATGGGTATGTTTCGATTAGTATAAAAATACGGAATACCAAAACTATAAAAACTATATATATATAGTTCTTTTTATCATCTGATTTATATAATCGAGAAGTAATTGGAGAATATATACAACACCAAATCCATATGTTAAAAGCTTCGGAAACTTAGTGGGCAGACGCCGAGACTACAATCTTTTGTTTTTTTTCCGTCCTCACCGAGACTACAATCTATGAAAGGAAAAGTAACAACATGGTACAAATTCTAATCTGAGACAAAGAAAGCAACTATTTATAATTGAATTTTATCTAAGTAATTTACGATGTACTATTAATAGAATCCACAGATACCTAATTTTTCATTATCGCAGAAAGATTTTGGTAAGTGCACTGTCTAAGAACTTATTTTTCGTCAATTATTTCAGTCAAGTAATGATAGCTCAATGTTCATTATTTTGTTACCAGAAAGTAAATAATATTTCTTATTAGAAATTTCTTTCTGTGCTCACTAGTATATATAGTATACTATACATTATGCAAGTTGCGAAAACTTGCATAAGACAATCTTTTACCAAAATTGTGTCATAAGAAAGTCAAGAATTTGTATACCCTTTTATTAGAAATTCAATAAACATGCCATTTATCCAAATTAATTTTAAACAAATAATCCAAATTCAAGAATAAGTACATCAGAGGCTAAAATAATTAATGACATTTGATTGGCTATAGAGGGGAACATTTCAACCCAAGTCACGACAAATCAAGACGATGGTTTGTTTCCTGCCCTTTAATTTGACCTATTAATTAAAATATATAAAGTGCTAATGCAATTGGACAAATTTTCACGCAAGTGTTTCTTTGCATTAATGATTAAAAAAATATGACAACTTTTTACCTTTTCCATATTATAAATATAATTAAAGTTTAGAAAACTAATCCTTTGTTAAAAAAAAAAAAAAAAAAAGATTAGAAAACTAATCCAAAAAGTAGGAAAATCAAAAACCCTAGTTAGAAAAATATACAATTAATTAGGGTTGAAGTTGAATTATGAAAAAGAAATTAAAACGCGGAGTCGACTACTTCGTATATTTTTTTAATATCTGGTTTGTTAATTATAATAATCGTCAGCTAATATCCTTCTTTTCTCGCCTTTATAAATCACTCTTCTAAACATTAAATCATTTCATCATCATCAAAAACATATCAACACTTGGAAGAAGAAGAAGAAGAAGAAGAAGAAGAAGAAGAAGAAGAAGAAGAAGAAGAAGAAGAAGAAGAACAACAACAACAACAACGTCCCAACAAGAAGAAATACAAAAGATTTGTAAGAAAATGGGAAGAGCTCCATGCTGCGACAAGGCAAACGTGAAGAAAGGGCCATGGTCGCCGGAAGAAGATGTGAAGCTCAAGGATTACATCGACAAATATGGCACCGGTGGCAACTGGATCGCACTGCCTCAAAAAATTGGTAATAATATTACTTTACTTTTGACTCTAATCCTATAACTAATTGCTTATAACTTCATATATATTACTATGTCATCAAAACAAAACTTATAATTCTGAAAAGATGCATGTAACCCCGATTTTGATTTAGATTGATGATCTATAAGCTGTGTTCTGATATTGAGGTTTTCTGTAAATTATAGGTTTGAAGAGATGTGGTAAGAGTTGCAGACTGAGATGGCTTAATTACTTAAGACCAAACATCAAACATGGTGGCTTTTCTGAGGAAGAAGATAGTATCATTTTGAGTCTCTACATCAGTATTGGAAGCCGGTCAGTAATTATCCATATTTCTTGGTTTTGTATTATTATTTAATTAATTAAATTAGAGGTAATTAATATATAATATTTTCTTGTTAATTAGAGGTAATTCCTGTTGAAATACAACTTGAGATTCTTGTCTCTTTACCTTTTGTCTATGAATCTTATGCTGAAACACATGCAAGCCCATGTTTCAAAGCTATGGTATATCTCATAAAATTTAGGGTTCATATTGTCTCTTTCTTCTTGTTTCGGTGTTTTTGTAAGAACCTCTATACATTTATATCCATGAATTCTGAACTTAATTAGTGATCCATATATAAATAATAAATATTTTTCTTACAAAGTTTATAATTGTAACCTTAATGTGATATATATATGTAGGTGGTCTATAATTGCAGCTCAGCTTCCTGGAAGGACTGACAATGATATCAAGAATTATTGGAACACAAAATTGAAGAAGAAACTGCTGGGACGACAGAAACAAATATTGAATCGTCAAGACTCCATAAGTACCGATTCTACTGAAAACAATATCAGCAACAACAACAACAAGAGTCCTCAGAATCTGAGCAATTCAGCGCTGGAGAGGCTCCAGCTTCACATGCAGCTTCAGAATCTACAGAGCCCTTTCTCTAGTTTCTACAACAACCCTATCTTGTGGCCCAAGCTTCATCCATTGCTGCAGAGTACTGCAACTACACCTAATCAAAACTCTAAGCTTGCATCTCAAGAAAGCTTCCACCCTTTAGGAGTTAACGTTGATCATCAGAACAGCAATATTAAGCTAGCTGAGATCAACAATGGAGGCTCTTCTCTCTATTCAGAGAACGTAGAGCAGTCCCTAAACCCTGCTCAGGAATTTCAACCTAGTTTCGGTTTTTCGCAGGACCTTCGATTAGATAATCATAACATGGACCTTATGAACAGAGGTGGTTCTAAAGAACTCTTTCAAGTGGGAAACGAGTTTGAGCTAACGAACGGTTCGAGTTGGTGGTCGGAGGAAGTTGAGCTAGAGAGGAAAACGGCGTCGTCAAGTTCTTGGGGATCAGCTTCTGTTCTTGATCAGACGACTGAAGGAATGGTTATGCTTCAAGATTACGCTCAGATGAGCTACCACAGTGTGTAATAATTTATATGCATATATACATATATGTGTAACTATAGGGATGGATTATTGATGAAGTATGTATTATTACAGTCATAAGCTTATAGCATGTTGAGGGTGAAGGGGTTTTTTCATGATTTCTTTTAAAATGTAAGAGTTGTGGATATATAATAATGTAAATCATTAATTCTACTTGCTTTTCTTTATTTCTTATGTTCAGGAATGAGCTAGATTTCCTTTTTATGGTGACATGTTCACATCTTTCCTTTTGTTTTTGGTAATTTAAATGTTCACATCTTACAAAGGGTTTTCTATTATGAACTTACATATACAGTTTTTATTGATCAGTGTTTGATATTTTTTTGCAAACTAATACTTAGCTTTTATACCTGACGGTATCATCGCCCAAATCCGATTTTTGTATTTCAAATTTCCAAACTGTGAGTTGTTAAAAAAAAAAAAAAAGATTATTTTTTGGTATATCCAGGGAAATAATGGATTAGTTATTTGACTCAGAAAAATATTGGGCCTGTCCGTTTTTCATTGCAAAGGCCCATATAACAAATAAACTAAAAATTAATAAAATTTCCTCAACTAGAAAGTAAAATACTTTTGTACATTTGACCAAAACGTAGTTTTGCATATAATAAAAGCCATAGGAGCACTAATTAATGTACCATAATCTTGTAAATAAGTCCTTTCAGGGAACATTTTAGGCCGGCTATATTTTTATATCCAATAATCTTGCATCTATTAATATCCGTTTATTGCTGATTAATATTTAGATCCATGTAAAACTAATACTAATTGATCAATTCTATCCGCAATAAATTAATCATGGACGATCACCTTTTCCTTGTGCCACTTGATATTAAGAAGTCAATTAAAATATCATTCAATGCCACTGATCTATAAATTTTTATTTCATCCTTAAGATTTCGATTTAATCCCATCATTACTTTTTTCCTATATGTATGTTAACAAAGGATTATTTTTAACTTTTTTTTTTAACTTTTTTTTATAAAAAATTAGTTCTATTTTGCAAAGAGTATAACATAATTCTGATTTTTAAAGTAGAGCGGATAGATTTTTTCTTCTATCATTTTGAATAAGAAAGACAAATTAAATGTTCATATAGTTAATAACTACAAGAAGCTCATATTCATGTTTATAAAGAGTTAAAGATCGACAAAAGGTATATTAAAAACCTAATTGACAATTAACTAATCAGCCATAAAATCTTTTTTTACCAAAGAGAAACAAAAAAGAGTGGCAACCATAATCGAACATGGAAGCCACATTGTAGTTGACATCCCTAAAGGTCCAAATTCATTATTTAATTCACGAAATCATAACTTATAAATAATCACTCGCCAAATTCATTTCTCTTCACCCACAAAACAATCTCTCATAGTCACACGCCACAAAGATGGTGACCACTTCATCGACGACCCAAGTCATTGTCTTCACAATTTCCCTTCTCTTGGTCGCTTTCCAAGCAGTCCATGCAGACTATTACCGTCCAAGGCCACCGGTTACCCCTACCCCTTACGTCCCTACGCCACGGCTCCCGCTTCCGAGCCCGAGCCCCAAGCCAGTTTATCGGCCTCCTACTACTCCACGTCTACCCGCTGGCTCAGTCGCTAGACTGTTCCTTGACCCACATAACTCTCTTCGGTCCAGACTAGGTATTTCATAGTTAGAAATATTGTTACGTTTCACCCATTTAGTTGAGGGACCAGCGTTCGATCCCACTGCTATTATAGTCGTGGTTGACCACGTACCATAGACGTATTAAGTGACAAAAACCCCTAATTTTCACAAACTCCGAGAATTAATTACGGGTTTTGCCATAGGATTCCTTAGTAAAGAAAAAAAGTCATTGTTAAATTGTATATTGTTACTTTTATTGATTTTGGTGAAATGAATCTTGAATCCTATATATCAGGTTTGTCACCATTGGTTTGGGACGGCAAGCTAGCGAACTACGCGACATGGTGGGCTAACCAGAGGCGTTACGACTGCTCATTGACCCATTCGACGGGCCCATACGGTGAGAACCTGTTTTGGGGAAGCGGCTCGAGCTGGGCACCAGGTTTCGCGGTGCAGTCATGGATCGTTGAAGGTAGCTCATACAACTACAACACCAACTCGTGTGACGGAAGTGGAATGTGTGGTCACTACACTCAGATGGTATGGCGTGACACCAAACGGCTCGGGTGCGCAAGTGTGGTCTGTGCCAACGGTGCCGGAGTTTTCATCACTTGTAACTACGACCCACCGGGTAACTACGTTGGAGAGAAGCCTTACTAAAGGAAATTAAACACTCTAAAAGGGGGTTTTCTTTTGTACGTGATTTCATTTAATTTCTTAATATTTTCAGTTTCCAATATCTTCGTAAAATTATATTTCCGACAGATATCTAATTTGTATGGATCATCCTTATGTTTTTAAATCTTTCTGGTGGTACGTTGCATTTTGGTGAGTGGAGTCAAGTAAGTTACGTTTTGGTGTTTGGTTCAAGTTGTAATGTATTTGTATGTGGCCACGTTCTTTTGTGTTTAAAAACATTATTCATATCATACATAATTTGGGGTGACCATGTCTTAAAATATGAATATGACTTCGTTGTTGGAGTTTCAGCAACAATTTGCTCGCCTATGAAAAGTAAATAGACTTGATTAAATTACTTACGATATTTTAGTAACTAGGTTATGAGTTTCCGTGATATTGCGGAAAACTCATTTTTAACAAAATAAATTATATGAATTTTTTTTTATTGTGTTTATATATTAAATTATTATGATAAATAATTACATCTATAAAGCGAATTATAGTATGCATTATTTGTAACTATGCAATACACTAAAATTGTTGAAAATTTTGAAAAAACAAAAAATTGACAAAAGTTAAACAAAATATAAGCAAAAAATAAGCAAAACATATACAAATTAAAAAAAAAAGGTATAAGTTCAAATTTTTGTCGGTTGAGAGAAAAAATAATAGTTTTACCACTTAATATCTCTGTTGAAGAGATAGTTATATGAAGATATAGTTATTTTATTGGTTCAATTACTCGTATATGAAACTCACACATCAAAAACTTTTGTAAAAGAACCAAAAGAAAAACAAGATGTCTTCAGAGAATGCATATTGCAGATGAAATTGGGTAATACTTTTATTATCATAGCCTTAGCTAACTTTTCAACTTTCGCACACAATATGCATTTTGTGAAGACATCTTCTTTTGCTTTTGGTTCTTTTACGGAAGTTTTTTTTATGTGTGAGTTTCAAAACCTAGATCTTCCGAAGTATGCTCGTCCACTACTATACACAAACACAAGAAAATTTGATTTTTATACTTGAAACATTAACATTTATTTGGTCTCTTGTTACATAAATCAATTTTTTTTTTTTTGAACACCAGTGATACTAATCTATGAACGTATAAAGAGTATGGAATATTGAATTTAATGGAAACAAAAAATGAAATATTTAATTAGGCTTATATTTGATGTATGTAGGTCTAATAATAATGCATGAAGGCCGGTACGTAATCACGAGAGGAACACCTCTCTCTCTCGACTCTCGAGACCTGCTCTTTCCATTTCACTAGCAAAACATTACTGCTATCGTATACTTAATAAGTTTCTAGTTTCAGCTTTGATGGTGTGTGCCCACCATATTGAAAACACTTAACATTTTTGCAATCAAACATATCACAAAGAAACAAGCTCTAAGCCTTTAGTGTTTTTTTCCTCATTCAAGTTTTGTGGGCATTCATATCCATGTATCCTGAAAATAATCACATAAATGATAGAAAACTTAAAATTATAGAATTGGTGCAAAACCTCTATAAAAAGAGAGGTCTAGTTAAGCTTTGAAACACACATATCAAAACACAAAAGCAAAAGAATTAAAATGTCTTCTGATGATAAATATTGTGCTGAGATAGAGAAGCTTGCAAAAGCTATTAAAATGTCTTATGATAAGAAGCTTGCAAAAGCTATGAGAAACAAAATGTCTTCCGAGGACCCCAGTGTCAATGACTTCATTGCTCGTTGTAAGAACTATGCTTCTTACCCGTCCGAGGGGTTTCCTGAGGCCTCTACGGAGAAATGCAGAGAAATGCATAAAGGTGGAGAAGAACTTCCATGTTGTTGTTTGGGTGTTTACTTCACGTACACCTATGAATAAAATTGTTGTGTTTTCTTCATGTTTGCCACTTTGATTTCTTCGTAAAACTCAAACTCTGTAGTTTTCTACAAAGAATTCGAAACCAAACGTGAAATATCTGATGATCCATGCATAATACATACAGAGATAAATAATTAAAAAGATACAAGAAACAGAACTGTTTTTTTCACAAATAGAGTTTCAATTCAATTATACAATGATAATCGATTTCATCAGACCAATGAATGATGGCTATGAAACAAACTGTGGAGACAGAGAAATACAATGTCTCGTGGTAGAAAACAGAGTATGCTCCTTGATGTAGCTAATGGCTTTATTTTGAACCTGTAAATACATGTTCATAATATTAGTGACATGTATCAGTTATTTTGTTAGAGCTAAAATTTATTTATTGGGCCGTTTTCGTTGGCCTAATAACAGAACATTATTTGGAAGAGTAATATCGAAGCCCATCTACTAATTCAAGGCCCAGACAAAAATAAACCTCCAATTGACCAAAGAAAAAAAGGAAAAAATCCACCCGTGACGTAAGAAAAGATTTAGGATCGAAGAGTTTCCCAAAGTATGTAGTCTGNACCAAAAAAAAAAAAAAAAGTATGTGGTCTGTTGTATGTCAATTTTTTTTTTTTTCGCCACCAAAGAAGTCCGTTTCAATGTTCAGGTAATTTGAGTAATTGAATTTCAGTACTTGAAAATAATGCTTTTTATTGTGATCTGATTTATATTTGGCCGCTTTGGTTCTCTGCTTAATCTCAATCATAGCTATTGATCCATAGTAACATTGTTTCTCTTTCTTCTAATCCTAGCATGAGCAACAAGTTCAAATCCTTAATCCAAGCTTATAATATTTCAGAATCTTAATGTTTCTTAGCTGACTTCCCTAGTAACTAAGCTCGATAAGCTATGGCAAAATTGTTGGTTTTGGTTTTGAGGAGTCAAAAGTGTTAGACTTCCCTCCTCACTACAAAAACACATGGAAGCCATATTTGTTTGAAACATCAATATTTTATTTGGACCACCAAGACATGCATTACTCTTTGGATCTCATCTCTTTATTGTCTTCTTTACACTGGAACTGAAGTCTGCAAGTATATGCTTTATTTGCGTCCTCTATTCATCATTTTACTTGAGAATCTACAGCCCTCTTAGCTTACTTCCGCGGTAAGTAAGCTCGATAAGCTCTGACAAAACTGTCAATTTAGAGAAGCCATTTCATATCATCAGATGAGTCTATCAATGTCAGTTTTTTAAAAATATATTTCTTGAATGGGTTTAGTAACTTTTTTTTTTCAGTTTACCTCCATGTATAGTCTTAACTCGCCTGCGGATTTTGATATTTCTATTACACAATTGGTCGGAGTCACCTCTATCACCTCTGCTGATAATAAGTCATAAGAAGATCTTGATCTTATCTCTTTTGGCTGAATCTTAACCTGTAATTAAACAACAACAACAACAACAGAAAGATGCTTTTATGAGATCTTTAATTAGTGTTGATCTATAGAAGAATCTTGAAGTAACTAACTTATAGATTAGTACCTTGAAGTGTTTTATTCTTTCAACTGATAAGCTAACACCAGTCGCTGCTGCTTCAATCTTCTTGATTGTTTCTTGTGCTGTGTTTTTGGACCCAATTCTTGTTTTGTATCTCTTATCATCCTGGAGAGATAACAATAAGGAAAAGGGTCAATATTTAACTCTCTTTGTTAGATGAGTTAATAGATCTAAGCAAAACTAGTTTTTAAGTCTTTTACATTTTCTTCAAAGAGACCTGACAAATCAAGATCAGTAGACATTGCTATTATCTGAAAAGCATTTATGAAATTTGAAGATGCGGTTGCTGCATTTATCTCCGCAACATTTTCCTGCAAGATCCAATTCAGATAAATTATAAGTTTGACTCAAAATCTATTAACGTTTACAGACATCTAGTGATGAATCAGCTTGCCTTGATTGAGTCTGAAACTTGATGATAAGCTGGTGCATAACCTATCTTGAACCAAGAATCTTGGATGATTATCTCAGCTATTGTCATACGCTGCAACCAAATGTTTTCAAAGATTATTACTCAATTTGGGACTCAAAGATTGACAATGATGTATATGCAGATTCTTTCTAGTTATATACCCTTAGTGGATTTGGGTCAAGAATGTTAAAGATAAGCCTCTTCTGTTCTCCAGTGAATTCAGGTGGGAAGGTGTAATCTGCTCTGAGTATCTTCTTGTACAAAACCGGAAGCGTATGATCATCGAATGGTGGATAACCAGCAAGCAATTCAAATAGAATCACTCCACAAGACCATACATCCACTGCTGCTCCTGAGTAGCCTTTGTTCATAATCAGCTGTTTTCATTAACAAAATCAGCTTCTGCAGATTCAGAGAAACTGAAACATTATGACAAGTAATTATTGATTTTGTTAATGTTACCTCTGGTGCTATATAACATGGAGACCCACAAGCTGTAGAGAGCATATCCCCTGACTGTATTAACACAAATCAAAAATTATTTATTAGGATTTGATTGTTTCAAACCCAATGAAACTTAATATATGATTAGAATAAGAAAGTGTTACTTTAGGAACTGCACTTAATCCAAAGTCAGAAACTTTGAGATTACCCTTTGAATCTAATAACAAGTTTTGTGGCTGCAAAAACGCATAACCAAATCAGATTATCCACAAAATTGATTAGACAAACAGAGAGTTTATAAAGTTAAAAAAGGTTGTTTCTTCTCTTACCTTAAGATCTCTGTGATAAACTCCTCTGTTGTGACAGTAATCAACAGCATCAATCAACTGTTGGAAAAGCTTTCTGGCATCTGATTCTTTCATTTTCTGTCTTCCAAGTCTGTCTGAAAGCTGACCACCTGCAACGTATTCCATAACAATACAGATCTTTGTCTTGGTCCCAATCACCTGAAGTTTAAACTTTTTTATTCTCAGAATCAAAGAACAAGAGGAAACTGTAACTTGAGGAGACAGAGAGACAAACACAAACCTCGTGTATTTGTACGATGTTAGGATGGTTAAGAAGCTTCATCGTTCGTATCTCTCTCTTGACTTGAGACTCTAGACCCTTTTGAATAACCAGAGCTTTGTCTATGATTTTGACAGCTACGTAAGTACCATTGGTCGTGTCGTAACCAAGTTTCACTTTTGCGAAATTCCCTTCCCCGATTGTTCTACCTATCTCATACTTCCCCATCTTCTTCGTCCCAAATAAACCCATCTCAGAAACAGATCGAGAAGAAAGAGATAGAAGAAGAAGAGGAAAAAGATGTTAAAGAAATCTTGAAGGGGTCGAATAATGTTTGAAAGGGAAATCAAGTAGGAGCTTGATTCTCGTGTAGGATCAAGAATTTGACTTTTAGATGATATTGACCGGTTGAAGTGATCAAAGATATTATTAGTTATTTGGTGTGTTGTAATTGACCGATTGGTTCATGAATGAGTGACTCGTAGCTCGTGAGTCTCGTGGGGGCAAGAATGTGTTATCATAGCTACGTACTCTTCTCAACTAACTGATTTATAAACATCGCTTTTTATATATCGTCACATTTCTCAAGTTGGTAGCTACCTACGTGGATTGGGTTGGCATTATTGCTTTTATTCTTTCAACCCTAAATTTGGAAAATGAAAGAAAGAAAAAAAAAAAAAAAGATAATTGTTTCTCAATTGGCTGGATGATATCTATCTATAGACATTATCCTTTTTCCTTTTCTTTTTATAATCACCTTTTTCTTTTTGTATTTCTGTATTTCTGTATTAAACTCTAATATATCTTTCAGTGAAATATCTTTTTAGTGTTTTTTAATCTTTAACGTCCAAAACAAAAATACCATTCCAAACACGTCACTTTTTTTTTGAAAAGTTTCTCTCGGTTTTTTCATTTTTATAAGGATAAATGGTCCACAAGTGGATTATTGTACATTGGCTTTACTACTTAAAAAAAATATCTAAAATTGAAAAAGTACATATTCTCAAGATATTTATTTTCAATACTAAAGATCTCAACTTTCAGATTTTTTTTTTCTTTTCTTTTTTCACTCGAAAACAAACTTCATAAATTATAAGAAGTTTCACTCAGAATATATTTGTATTTTCCTTTAAAAAAAAACAAAAGGAAAAGATATTAGTATCTTCGATTGCTCTATATTCACTTTTTTTTTTTTGGTGGGAGAGGGGGAACAAATTGTCCCCCCAAATTTATTTAAACAATTAAAGAAGAAAATTACACCAAAACATCCCTCGGGAACACAGTCCCAACCGCATCCTCCAAAACAATCGGATGCACAAAATCTGGAGCAACATCAAACAAATGAAAACCTAAAGGTAACGTAAACGCATAGTTAGCTAACCCATCCGCGAGGCGGTTAGCTTCCCTATACACATGAGAAATACGGACTATCCAGTCCTTCGAGATAAAGCCATAGCACAAGCGTACTAGGAAAGACAGGGGATGTGAATCACTTATCCCTGTGTTAAGGAACCCCACTACCATCTCCGAATCAACTTCCAATTCTAGACGTGTAATACCTCTCTCCCATGCGACATAGAGACCATAATA